>SNQJ01S0216116.1:0-15508 GCA_010110895.2 Picea sitchensis | reverse complement strand
GTTATAACAATCAAATATGACACATACCATGATACCTCGGACCAATTACCTCATGGAGCAAGATCCCTCTCCGATGCAAGCCCAGGCCGGTGGTGATGGAAGCTGCTACTGCTGACAGGACAAATCTGACGAAGAAGAAGAGAGATGGGCCCTCCAAGGCCATGCTCAAGTCAATCCGCTCTCGGTACTCCATGTCTAGGACCATGTGGGCCTCGAGACATGATCTCCTAGTTATCCCTAGATATCGGGGATAACAGTCACCAAGCCAAGGCAGTGTCCTCTGGTCAGACCTTGAAGTAAAAAGAAATAAAAGCAATAAATAAAAAGATAAAGGCAATAAAGGGCTTGGAAAAAATGCATCCATGACAGGTACAACTCGCCTCCTACAAAGGCACCCACAGACAATACCTTCCCTTGGTCTTACTGTGGCTGGACATCCCTAAAACCATATCACCTCATAAAACATGGCTTAAATGATCTCCTGAGGAAACTTTCCATCTCTTGTGGTTGTTAGCCCAACAGGTTGTTCTGTCAGTTTCCTTAGCTTTGTATAGTTGATCTGTGTAATATCTTTGAGCTATTTGATGATATGCTAGGGATTTCATGCATTTATTTGATAACTTTAACGATGAAATATGATTTTCATTGCTATGATCTCTAGGACTGATGAGCCCATGGAGGGCGTAGTCTTTGATGTGCAGGACCATACCCGGAGGACAGGTACCAGAGGACCGGTACACGTGGGGAGATGATTAGCTCGGACCTCCATGGGGCTGAAGAGCCCATCAGATGGTTGTTGGGATGGCAGAGGCAGGATAACGTTTTGATGAGCCCTTGCACGGAGAAGACAAGAGGACGTCCTCACCAGGACACTTTGGCAGAGATTAACCTAGGGGGGATCACCCCTGCAGATGAGATGATGGCTTTGATGGACAGGACGCCACCAGGGCAGGCTGGACTTTTTCTGGAGGATGTGGCAGTGTGTTTGGATCGTTGGCACATGTGGCAGCCTGCAGGAGCCCTAGAAGGGCCAACGTTTTTCTTTCTGGATGCTGATCATGCCCAATAAGGGCCAACGTCTCCCTTAGAGGGGCCTGACGCCCCCTTTTTAGCTCATAATTTTGGCATTTTAGCATTTAATGTGACAAATGATGTAATTATTATGAGTCAGCCTTGTCGGCTGTTTTAATGACCTGTTTTTGTAATTAAAGGTCATTTGGATGATATAAATTGAGGACGTTGAGCCTCATTTTGACATAACACAACTTGCTCTCTTGGAGAGATCTCTTTTTTAGTCTTTTGTCTTGGATTATTGGCTCTTGGAGTTGAGGCGCTACACTTGGGATTATTGGCTCTTTGGCATGTGTATGGTGTTTTTATCATTGGAAGGTGTTACAACTAGGGTTTGATAAGCTCATCATTGACTTGTAAGTGTTTTTCTTATACAAAACTTCTTGATTGAATGGTTGTTGGTTAAATATCTTACATGTCTAGTTACATTGCTATTATTATGCTTAATCATTGAAACCCTAGGGAGCAAGCACACAAGTAGGTTCTTGCTTTATGTCCCCATGATAAAAACTTGTTTAGCCATTTGATTTAGAGGAATATAGCCTAGCCATTGCTACACTAATTCTTCTTTTTCTGAGTTATATTTGAAGTATAAATTGAAGAAGGAAGATGTCCTAGGCCTAATTGACTTTACACCTAGGGTTTTGACCTTTAGGGTTTGAAGAGCCTTGGCTCTACAACACTTTTCAGCCCTAGATTTATATTTTAAAGCTAGCCATTTTTTGCCAAAGAGTTTTAAGGAAAGAGGGAGGAGCATGAGGCCTAGCTTAAGCTACACCGGAATGAGCCTCCTCCCCTTAGGGTTTTGACTTTGTGGCCCTACCATTGCAACACTAGAAAGCCTAAAATTCTAGTCCTTAAATTTAAATCCCTCCAAGCCTTTAGCCTTACTCCTTGACTCCATTTACCCTAAGGCACTAGTCTAATACCTCAAACGTTGAGCCTTTTGTGTGAAAACAACCTTCATAAAACTCTTAAATTGAAACCCTAACTAACCCCAGTGGCCTACTAACCTTAACTAACTGATGACGTCATGCCTATTTTGATCTCTTGTTTGGCATAAAACATTGTGGCATTGTCATCCATTGATAAACTTTGAAGTATTGGTTATTTTCATTGGCATAATTAGCAAAAACCTCCATCTCATAGTCTACCAAAACTAACCTAGACTAGGGCTGATGTCACCTTTAGTAGGTTTGACGCAGCAACAATATATATATGAGTATATTTATTGCATTGTGATAATTCAAGGATTGAAATTGTACATTGAGTGCTTTGTCATTTGTATTTATTGAAGAAGTAATATTATAAGCCATAGCTTTGATTTGAAATCATTGACTTCGTCAATAATTACATTTGTTTATGCTCATGTATATTAATGATAGTCATTAACTTGTGAAGTACTAACCACTGCTTGCACGTTTTAGTTTTATTTGCCTTGTCTCGCAAACAGGTGCCCCTTTCAGTGGAATACCTTCTCTTTGACTATCTTCTTGGCAGTAATCTGTGAAGGGAAAGCTTATTTTAACCTTTGAGCCTTGAACCCTTGATCCTTTTCCTTCAATACCCCAGATTACTAGGGACGTCTCCCTTGGGATTAGCCACCCTGAATAGAAAGAGATCCTCATCGAGGTGACAGTGGGTGGGGAAGCTCCTGTTACGCCAGTTTGACTCTTCCTTTCAAGCTACTTGACCTATCCTACAAACTGAGCGATAACAGAGACAACTCAAAGAGGAAAGCAACCAATGAGAGAATGAGCTTTTAGGGTGAGGGGAAATGGCAAGAAGGTGAAGTGGAGGGTGAGAAAGAAAGTAAGGATAGGCAAATTAGAAAAGGAGAGGCCCACGCATGGGTTGAAGGAGGAGTTACTTGCTTTGAAAGGAGACGTTTCCAATTCTACATGATACATTTCCCAAAAATTAATTGATGTTTTTCCTTCCACGTGAGACCCTTCCCATTTACCAAAAGAGAAAGGCTTGAACTCAAAAGAGGAAAGCGTGAGTATGAAGGGAAAAAAGTGGAGGAGTGTGATGGACACACTCCTTAAAGGCAAGTGGGTGGGTAAGGAGAGGCCCCACGCCTCATTCAACGTGACCTTTCCAAATCATGCGTGGGGTTTCCAAAAAAACGTGAGGCAAAGCGTGAGGGTGCGTGAGGGTATGGGGACGTAAGTTTCAAAGGGGAGATGTGGGAGGAGTTTGGTGGCCACACTACAAAGTGTGATGTGAGTGGTAGAGGAAACATATGAGTGTAGAGAGGGACCCATTCCCCAATTAAGTCAGTTTCCAAGTATTACGTGGGAGGGGTACGTAAGCAAGGAGGAAGGGAAAATTAAAAGGTGAAATAAATTAAAAGTGGGTTTAAGGGGTAGGTAAAGGGTTAGGATGGGTTAGGTGGGTTAGGGTAATATCTCTTAACATTAATTCACCTTTACTTCACCTTTTTTGACTATCTATTACAAAATTGACATTTCCCCATGTCCTGGGTTTGGCAATTAAAATCGTCGTTTTCCGAAAAAACTCCTAAGTGGACAAAAAACCTAGCAGAACTTGTCCAACTGAGTTGAAACTTGGTCCACAAGTGTAGGGGGTGTATTTATATTTCTTTTGAGTACAAATACCCCTATCAAAAGTCCCGAGATCTAAGTTTTACATTAATTACCCAGAATTAATTAATTAATTAATTCCCAACCTTTAAAAAAAACCTAGCTGGACTCGACGGAATTCCGCGAAATTTCGCGTGCTGTCTTACATGGTCATTTACAACATTCCTAAACACTATCTACCTAAGAATTAATTCATTAGAACTCCTTTCACCACTTTGGAGGATTTATTGCTAGTGGGAGTGAAAAACTCGAGATTAACCCGGTTGGTTAGGCCACATTAACTTCCTGAGGATAAAAAAAACTCAGTGAAAGGAACTCTCCTAATGAAAAAATCCTAAGTCACTTGAACTAACATGATCCATGTAGACCTATTACATTAGAAACCCGCGCAAGGGTGAGGAAATTCCGCTTACAAAACTGTGTGTTGGAGCAAAAATGCCCTGTAGAACCAAAAAGTCTTCGACATGTTTGCATATGTTGATGGATATCTTCATGGTACATGGAGTTGACCCCCTAGTTGAAGAGGTGGTCAATAGTAACAATTATCAAACTTGATATGTGCAAATTTGAAACTTATTAATTTAATCAATCAAACCTGGAACCTAGAGTCTTATCTTCAAGAACGAGTGTTGTTGATTTTCTTCCAAGTCTCCTTCACTCAAGATGAAAAGTATTCTCTTCAAACTGTCCCTTGTACTTAAGACAATATGCTTTCTTGACAGAAATATGAGTTAGATAATATAAATCAAATAAACTCTAAAATCTCAATAACAACTTATAATTTTAACTTTGAATAGAGATTACTATAACTTCAATAGATCAAAATACAACTAGATGTTCATAAGATTACAATAATGCCATAACATCTAGAGGCATATCAAAACAATCAAACCTGGAGTGCGGTGTTCCTGTGAATGTGTTGGGTCTGAGATCCCTCTAGATATATGATTGTAAGAGATCCCTTTGGATCTACGATTGTAAGAGATCCCTTCTCTTGCAATCACACTCAAAATAGTGATACACTTTAAATATATATAAGTACATACCTCTGGTAGCATCGACAGGTAGTGGCACCATCTGACAACAGCGACAACCAATGACAAACCTTAAAACTTCATAGGTGCTCCACCTTGTAATCTAAAGGTATTAGGAGATGTGCTAGGGTAAGGCGCATTAGGACAACCAAAAATTAGTCCCAACACTTCACAGAAACTTTCACTGCAAATGGTACTACAACTCGCACTACAACTAGTGTTGCAAATGGCACTGTAACTCGTGTTGTAATGGGCACTTCAACTGCAACTACAATTGGCACTGCAGACCTAGGGTTTTATGAGGAAACCCTAATTTATCAACTTCAGAAATTTGCAGATCTGATCCGGGGAAGAGATGCTACCTTCTTAGTGAGTTCATTATGTGCTCAATGAGCTTGACAATGGGGGAAACTAAGGATCTTCCTTCCAGTGGTTAGATTGTTACGAAGGAAAGAAGCTCTGATACCATGTTGAAATTTTGGTATGCTCGTTTAACCATAGACAATGTCACATCATTGTCACCAAACCATAGGCATTCACATATGCCACCCCTAAGCACACTAAACTTTACTTAGAATAATTCTGGCAAGCCTATTTCATAACTAACAAATAAACCCTAGTTGCTAACTCCAATAAAAACTCAAGACAAGTAGAGCGCTCCTTCTCCAATGGTAGCGTACAAGATATAGAGTCTCCATATCCACAGAACAAGTACCATACACAACTGCAACAGCTGCAACTACACTACTCTCTCTCTTAAACTTGCACCATACTTAGCAAGAATAGCACCGAGAATATCACCAAGAAAATCACCAAGAGAGAGACCAAGACCAAGAGATGACCATGCACCTTTATTTCTCCTTGTAGTTGCAACTACAACTCTCCACAAGACTTGCACAATAACTGGGTGTACAAATGAGCTAAAACGTCCTCTATTTATATTTATCTGTCCAATGACTTTTCTGGATGGGCCGACCTGACTTACTGTTTATTATATTTTATGTTTATCTTTTTCCTGTGGAGCCTGTTATCCCCCACTTTCAGGGATAACTAGGAGATCATGTATCGAGGCCCATAGGTCCTAGACATGGAGTACCGAGAACAGGATTGACTTCAACATGGCCCTGGGGGGCCCACCTTTTCTCTCTTCCAGCATCGTTATCCTGTCAGCAGCAGCAGCCTCCACCACCATCGGCTTGGTCCTGTATCAGAGAGGGTTCTTGCTTCATGAGGTAATTAGTTCAGGTATCATGGTATGTGTTACTTTGATCATCAAAACCATTGAATGTATGCATTTGATTCCTTTTATTTCTAACAATTGCTTGGACCTTACACTTTCCCACTTGACCATGTTTTGGGGATTGACAGGATGTCCTAGTAAGCATGTGTCTATTGGTTTTTGTTAGCCACTGGGGTCGTCTCTAAGAAGCCATCGGCCACTCCCTTCACAACTTCACTTTTCCATCTTGTTTCCCACTCACCTGTCCCATTCCACTTGTCTGGGCAGTGGGTTGACCTATTTTTAGGGTTGCACCTTATCTAGTGGGAAGAAGGGCCTAAAAGTCCAGAAGGTAAAAGCAAGCTGGTAAAAGATAAAAGCCTAAGAATAAAACCCGGAGATGCTTCGCCCAGGGATCCTCGAGAAAGCAATAAAAGGCTTCTCAACAAGAAACAAGAGGGACCCTAAAAATTAATAAAACAAGAACTAACCAGAGGATAGGGGGTCGCATCACGAGCCATCCTATTAGGTCCATGGGTACCTAGCAGTATGAAATTGCCATCAGCTGGTTACCAGGTCAGGGCAGTGACCTTTGGTTGCATGGCCAAGGGAAAGGGGGTCTCATCACGAGCCAACCTTCTCATTTCTATGAAAGTACTTGTGGGTAACGCTGTCACCATTGGTCACCATGCCAGGGCAGTGTCCCCTGATTAGCTCTTGAACAAAAAGCAATAAAAGACAAAGGAATAAAAGAATAAATAATAAAAGGCAATAATGGGCTTGGAAAAAATGCATCCATGACAGGTCCCCTGATTATCTCTTGAGAAAAAAAGAAAAAAGCAATAAAAAATGAAATAACGAAAAGAATAAAAGGCATGAATGGGCTTGGAAAGAATTGCATCCATGACAGGCACAACTCGCCTTCTAGAAAGGCACCCACAGGTAACACATTGCATCCTTGGCATGCACCCACCTGCTTGGACATCCCTTGACCACTTCATCCACTTACATGGCTTGGAAGAGGTCTCTTCCGGGAACTTACCTTATTCAGTGGACACTAGCCCAATAGGATGCCTTGCCCTTTTCCCAGACTTGTATAGTAGGTTTGTGTAACATCTTTGAGCTATTGACTGATCTATTAGGGGTTTTATGCATATGTTTATTAATATTGATGATGAAATGTGATTGACATTGCTATGATCCCTGTGACTGATGAGCCCATGGAGGGCGTAGCTTTTGGTGTGTAGGACCATGCCCGACGGACAGGTACCATCTTGGACTGGTACACATGGGGAGATGATCAGTTCGGACCTCCATGGGGTTGAAGAGCCCATCAGGTGGATACTGAGACCCCATCAGGGGGAATATACAGGATAGAGATGGATCCGAAGCTTTGCACCAGAGAAGAAGAGGACGTTCCACCAGAGGCACCTCGACAGAGCTTGACCTAGGGGGGATGACCCTTTCTCAGTGGAACGTTGGCCTTGGGAGGTGTTAACATTAATTCTTGTTAAGAGGGGTGGGTTGTTTTCTCTCCTTTGAGCCCGTAGCCCGAGCTGTGAAAAAGAAGGCCTAAAATTCCAACAAAGGCATTTTATTCAGAGGGCACAGTCATTAGCGCTAAGCGCAGCACACAGAAGAAGTCCTTTTCGGGCTTAAAATCAAGCGAGTGGGCACTTTGTTTTCAACGGCAAGGATTCATCAATGGAGCAGAGCAATGGTCAGTGGGTAATTGCAGTCAACTGAGTCGTGCCAAGTATAGCGCAAATTTTTTTAAGGAAGTGAACGATCGGAATTCTCCGTGGAGCACTCGCGAAGTTACGAGGGCCATTGATCGCGATCAGTTTAAGCGTGGGATTATTTCTTGAACTCGGGGTTCGTGAGTTCGGAGGGCGGACCATATCCTTTGGTTGCGCGAGATTGCGAGTTACGAGAAGTGTCCAAAGGGGAGTCAACCATCACTGACCATCGCGTCTCGGGACTTCACAAGGGGAGAATGCCAAAGTTCGATACTCCAAATCGCGAGGTCGCGAGTTGTGAGAGGCGCTAGCACTTAAGCCCTAGCCAATGGTTACGTGTGGAGGGCACTGACAAGGAAAGGAGCCATGCCCGTATCGCCATCTTGGGTATCGGGAGTTTGGAAAGAGGAGCCGAGGGTCTTCGACCCACGAACTCGTGAGTTGCGAAATGAAAAGAGATTTTAATGTCGGGCCCACAGTAGCGTCGAAAGTGTTCTGGGCCGTCTGATCAAGGAGAGACACGTGGCGCACGATTGGGCTATGTCGCCACCTCGCCTATCATAAATTTGAAGCATGAGGATCAGCCTCCTCCCAGCCACGAGACGTGAAGTGCCGAAGGCGTCTGGAATTTGGGCCCACAGTATCACCAAATATGATCAGGGTCGTCCGATCAAAGAGGGGCACGTGGTGTGCGATTAGGCTCTATCGCCTCTTCGCGCATCGTGAATTTGAAGAGCAAGGATCAGCCTCCTCCCAGCTACGAGATGCAAAGCGCCTAAAGTGCTCAGGAGTTGGGCCCATGGTCTTGGTGCCCGATCACAGAGGAACAGGCCTGGGGAAAAGGCGCTAGCGCACACCATATGATGAAACAAGTCCCAAAACGACGACATCATCGCAGCCATCCATCCAGAGGGACGCGTGGCACCCGATTAGGCCATGTCGGCATTTCGGCTACTGGGACATCCAAGGGTAAGGGGTTTTTCTCTTCCATTGCATTTCAAAACCCCGAACCCCGAAATGACGAAAGCGCCTTTGAAGATAAGCGCAGGGTCACGGCCCATGGTCACTCGGGGAAATAGAAAGAGTTGTGCAAAAGGGCCAAAAGAGCCAGGTTTAGCTGCAGAAGGGATCGCCGCAATCTCCAGGTGCCAGTCCGACTCAGTCTCAAACTTGGTCCCTGCTAGGAGTAAATGAAGATGGGAGGAGGTGGTTGAAACCTCTCCTCACTCATTAATTGTAAGATATGGAGGATCCGGCAGGCAGTCTGCCCGAGACGGTCCTGTGTGCTGGTTTTTTCCAAAGAAGTCATGTCGAGTCCTCGACTAACCAGAGAAGTCTGCACACACTAACTCAGCATTTAATGGCTCAGCTACCCCCCTGCAAGATCCATGCAAAGTTAAGGTGGCATATGACGAAGGATTTTCATCCGAGTTTGACTGAAGGGACGCCACGCCTTGGAGGTCCGAGCACGCCTCTGTTGGGTGAATTTTTCTGAGTATATGTACTCAGTTTTTGTATTTTTGAAGGTATCGATGGTTGAGCTGCGCTCCCGACTGTAATGTTTCTGAGGAAGCTCTGGTTATGTATTTTGATTTGAGACTGTCAAATTAATGGAAGTCAGCTTCTCTTTCCTTTTTTATTTTGTTTGTTAGTTGTTTAAAACACTAAGAATTGGAGGATCCAGTTGAGGGTTGCATATTGTAGGGTGACGTATGGTTGGTCACTGCAATCTCTGCACTAGTCTTATGTTGTCTCCCACATTGTCTTTTTCATCTTACACTGAATGATTCGGACTTGGAGGATCCATTCGAATGGTTGTAGCTGCATAGTATGATAGGTTTGATCAGTGTGCAGTTATCACTGTGTCGTTTAGGCACATTTTAGTGTCTCGTTTTTCTTTCCCGAGTTGCTGGAAGGCCTGATGCCCAGAGCAGTCTCCTCTCTTTTTTCCCTAGTCTTCCCTCTACTCTCGCTTTAACTCAAATTTCTGACTGAAGTTAGTTATGGCCCTCACTTCCCAGTGCATTTCTGGCCTAGTTTTCTGAGTTAAATGATATTGTTCTGAGTTCACTCACTTCCGATCACCCCTTTAAAACAAATCGTGACATAAAACTGATGGGCGTCGGGCTCTGCTCCTGCTACAATCCAGGAGTGACTTCCAACGCTAACATCTCTGGCACCGTTGCTGGGGACGAATTTGAAAATTTTCCCCGAGATTGAACGACATTGAGCCTCTGATTCTGAAGGTGCATCAGGCATCAGAGCCTTTGAAGATTGCTACTGTGCACCTGGCGACTCCATTGCGATGACTCCACTGGAGTGAATCTGCTGTTTTAGTTGTGGCTTATTAGGCAGACACACGCAGTCCCATCCATAGCTGCCTCTAGCTACACCTGAAGCTGATCCAGAGGTGATTTTCAGGAAAGGAAAGGCTTTTGAAGGAGAAACTTCCACCGCTGAACCAGGTAATCCGCCATCTCCTTCTACAGAAACTCCTTTTTCTTCTCCTCAACTTCCCAGCAGACCTTTTTTCTGAAGTTTCCCGTTTCCTGAATTTCGGGAGTGTTCCTGCTGAGTTTTCCCCTCCTAGTCTGGGATTAGAGGGAGAAATCCTTGTCACTCCCCTCTCCCCTGAAGCTGTACCTTGGCGTGGACCTAGGACCACAAAATATTTCCCCACTCCTAGCTTTACCACTCCTCTTGTTACTGTTTCCGCTTCTGCACTGAGAGAAGCATCTGCTGACTCAAGCCCGTTAGCCTTCTCTCTAAATACCCCATTGTTTCCCCTTCCGCCTGCAAGCTCATTCCCAGTATTCCCTTTTCGAGCTCCTTCTCCTCTGAGTTCTCCTCCACCTAATACTCCTATGGCAAGAGAAAATCCCCCCATGACCAAAATGGAGGCTATAATAGCTGCTAAGTATGCTCCCCTTGTGTTACCTCAGCCTCTCAATGCCCTTCCAGTAGAAGGTTACCTCAAGCAACTGCCCAAGTTTACAGGCGAAGGGGACATAGCTGCAGAAGAACACCTTGAAGCCTTCTACAGTTTTACAGACGATCATGTTATCATGCATGCAGATGTATGGATGAGGATTTTCGTCCATAGTCTTGAAGGCGAGGCTAGAAAATGGTTTAGGGCCCTGCCTCTTGGATCTATTGATGGGATTGAGGCTTTGGATAGTGCCTTTTTGAGACAATGGGGAGACAAAAAGGACTTCATGTATTACATGACTGAGTTTGGGTCTTTGAAGAGAAAGGAAGGAGAGTCTGTCTCTGACTTCTCCAAAAGATTTAACAAAATGTACAATAAAATCCCCGCTGAGATTAAACCCTCAGAAGCCTCTGCGAAGATCACTTATGCCAGCACTTTTGATCCTGATTTTTGCCTCCTGCTGAGGGAAAGGAGAGCCACCACTCTGGCTCACATGCAGGACGCAGCCGTGGAAGTAGAGTCTAACATATTGGCTGTTGACCGACTCAGGAATAAGGTTGACAGAGACGTATCCAGGAGAAGAACAGAGGCCTCCCCATCCCATTCCTCTCCCCTTCCCCTTCAGATGGATGAGGTAGCTAAAGCACTGAAATCCCTCTCGGCTAGGATGGAAAAGTGGGAGTTAGAGGGGAAGCCCGTGTATAGAAACCCCCAGAATAATGACAACAGAGGTTTCAAGAGGCCTAGTAACCATATGCCACAGACTTTGCCAAGGGAACAAAGGAGCAGAGACAGAGATGATTAGAGGATTCAGACCCCTCTCCAAAACAACATAGTTGCTCATGAGGAGGGGGGGGAGATAGATGAGCTTGACCCCAAAATTCACTGTATTGAAGAAACTTCCCCTTTTCCCCATTTGACTCAGTCTGCATATGAAGAATCCCTTATGAATATTCAAATCAATGAGTTAGGTAAAGGAGAGAAGGCCAACAACACCCCTAACAGATACCATCTCAAGTCAAAGAAGAAAGATGATACTTTTGACTGCCAGGATCAGCCCCTTATAGCAGAAAGGCCTGCTAAAGCTGTTGCCGCAACTACTAAAGAAAAGAAAGCTCAGGATACTTCGTCAGCAGCCAAAGTGTCTGTTTCCGAGGTAAGGGAACCTCCTAAGCCCCACTCCTCTTTTAGTTTTGAGCATGAGATTCAGAAGATCAGAATTCCTATACCCCTCTCAGAACTAGTTAAAAATGAAGATTTCAAAAGGTCCCTCTCTAAGATGTTACAATCCGAACCCCCCCAGCCTTCCACAGACTCAATAAACCTCCAAGATGAAAAATCTGCAGTCGTCCTAGGTCCCATGGTAGAAGCTAGAGATGATACATCTCCTCCTTTCTACACATCCCTGAACATACATGATAAAGTGCTGCATAACTGCCTCATGGATTTAGGGGCTTCCCATAACCTTATGCCCAAAATAGTCATGGAAGAATTGGGACTGGAAGTGACAAAGTCTTGTCATGATTTGTACTCTTTTGATTCAAGAAGGGTGCAATGTCTTGGAGTCATCAAAGACTTGGTGGTCTCTTTATTTCAACTGCCAATGAAGAGTGTAGTCATGGACATTGTGGTAGCTGACGTTCCTCCCAAGTTTGGCATACTGCTGTCAAGATCTTGGATTAAAAAGATTGGAGGAACATTACAGATGGATCTCACATATGCTACTATTCTAGTCTTTGGAGGGGAACACAGGAGGTTGTACAGAGAAGCCCAGCTAGCCTATATTGTTAGTGATGAAACAAACCCCACCAATCATCCCATCTTTGCACTGGACATTGATTTGGGGTCTAGTTTATTGCAGATCACCGATGCTCCTGAAGCCCCTTTCCAAATAAAAAAGCAACCCTTANAATGTTTTTCGACAGAGCTTCTTCTAGTGAAGGCACTAGCGCTGGAGTGGTTTTCATGTCACCTTCTCAAGAGACCATATCCCTGTCATACAAGCTGGAATTTGAAACCACCAACAATGTCACAGAGTATGAAGCTCTTGTTCTTGGTATGAGGGCCACAAAAGAAATGGGAATAAGGGAGATGGCAGTGTTCGAAGATGTGGAATTGATAATCCAACAAGTCAGGAATGTCTATCAGGCCAAGCATCCTCGGCTTAGAAGTTACAGGAATGAGGTATGGGACCTGATTGATAATTTCTTCTCAGCTTTCAACATTTCTTTTGTCCCAAGGGAGGATAATGTTGTGGCCGATTCTTTAGCTGTTTCAACTAGCTGGTTCAACATCCCTCTGCTGTCTATGGTCAAATATGATGTTGAGATAAAATATAGGCCCTCTGTACCAGACAATGTCAAGCATTGGAAGGTATTCGAAGATGATCTCGAAATCGAAAAATTTCTCCAATCTGTTGTTGAATTCTCTACGTTGCACATTGATTAGGATCCTGACCTTGAAGGTGACCCTTACCCTGTGGTGTTTTTAAATGAAATTGCTAATCACCAGATTATTCAGCTACCTAGCAATTACATCCCGAAGGGACTAGTCCCTTTAGAAAGATTGTTCGATGGGAATGATGTGGCAGTAAAGGGTAGGGTTTCAGATGAAGATGATGACACAGCTGAGTGCAACATTGGCACACAGGAGGAGCCTAAGTTTCCCAAGTTGTCGAGCAGTTTAACCAGAGGACAGAGGGCCGAATATACCAAGTTATTAAGAGAATTTGCTGATGTGTTTGCATGGACCTATGAAGACCTCAAGACATATGACACATCCATCATTGAACATAAGATCCCACTGTAGGAAGAGGCTAGGCCATTTAGGCAGAAGCTAAGACAGATAAACCCTATGTTGCTGCCTGTCATGGAAAGAGAAGTGAAGAAGTTGTTAGATGCCCAAATCATTATCCCCTTGAGATATTTTGAATGGGTGGCCAATTTGGTCCCAGTAAGGAAGAAAAGTGGCAAAATCAGGCTCTGTGTCTATTTCAGGAACCTGAACAGGAGCTCAAAGAAAGACAATTATCCCCTGCGCAACATGGAACACATATTGCAGAGGGTAACTGGTGCATCTAGGATATCCATGATCGATGGATTTTCTGGATATAATCAGATATCGGTCATGCCAGAGGACATGGAAAAAACAACCTTCACCACTCCTTGGGGCACATTCATGTATGCCAAAATGTCGTTTGGACTAATGAATGCAGGAGCAACATTTCAACGAGCCATGGACATAGCCTTCATCGGGGAGAAAGACCAGTTTGTGGTGATCTATCTGGATGACATCACAATCTTCTCCAGGTCTGATAAAGAACATTGTTATCACTTAAGGAAAGTTTTCTTGAAATGCTGGAGGTTTGGTCTTTCCCTAAATCCCAAGAAATCTTTGTTTGCTATGATGGAGGGAAAGCTGTTAGGCCATATAGTATCAGCAAAAGGAGTGAGAATTGATCCCAGCAGAGTAGAGGCAATTCAGACCCTATCACTTCCCAGGTCTAAGAAAGAAGTCCAGGCCTTTTTAGGAAAGATTAACTTTTTGAGGAGGTTCGTCTCAAATTTTGTTGAACTGGTGAAACACATCACAACCATGCTCAAAAAGGGTAATGAAGTGAAATGGACTACTAAACCCAGGGAATCTTTTGTCCAAATAAAAAGGGCATTGACTGAGGCACCTATGCTGATCAGTCCTGACTATTCCAAAGACTTCCTAGTTTTTTCTTTCGCTTCTTTTGATACAGTAGCAGCGGTCGTATTGCAGAAAAATGAGGAAGGGCGAGAGCAACCCATTGCCTTCTTTAGTAAAGCATTAAGAGATGCAGAAATCAGGTACGAGATCATGGAGAAGCAGGCATATGCCTTGGTGAAAGCTCTCAAAGATTTCAAAGTCTATGTCTTGCACTCAAAAGTGACGGCATACGTTCCTTCAGCCTCCGTGAAGGACATCCTTATACAGCCTGACATAGATGGGAGAAGAGGTAAATGGATTGTCAAAATCCTGGAGTTTGATCTGGATATTAAGCCCACCAAGTTGATAAAGGGGCAGGGTTTAGCCAAGCTGCTGGCTGAATCCAATTGCAAAGCCTTGGGGATCAGATTCATCAATGCTTGTTCAGAAAATCAGCAAGCTGAGTTGTCCAACAAAGTTTCTCAGGGTGACTTATTGCTAGCAGAATGCACCTGGTATAGAGCTATCTTGTATTTTCTGCAAGAGTTGAAGCCTCCTGATGGAATGGGAAAGAGTAAGGTGAGAGCTTTAAAGCTCAAGGCGGTCAGATATTGCCTCATTGACCGAGCCTTGTACTGGAAAGACCCTCTAGGGGTATTTTTAAGGCGCCTGAATCCACAAGAAGCCCAGAAAGTTATGTTTGATTTCCATAGCGGCCTTTGTGGGGGGCATCATTTCTAGAAGACCACAGATCACAAAATCCTTAGGGTTGGGTATTACTAGCCCACTTTATTCACTGATGTCTGTAGAGAAATTAGAGCCTGCATCAAATGCCAAAATTTCTCAGGAAAGCAGCAGCTTAGACCACTGCCACTGAAGCCTGTAGTAGCTTCAACACCTTTTCAACAATGGGGGCTGGACTTCATTGGGGAAATCCACCCTCCCTCAAGTGGCCAACACAGATGGATCTTGACTACAATAGACTATTTCACCAAGTGGATAGAAGNGATGCCCCCCACCAGAAGTGCATCACACAAAGTAATTATCAGCTTCCTGGAGGATATCATAGCCAGATTTGGCTGTCCCGACAGGATTGTCACCGATAATGCTGCTTCGTTCAAATCTGAGCCTCTGATTAAGTTCTGTGAGCAGTTCCATATTTCTCTAATTCACTCCACCCCCTATTATCCTCAAGGAAATGGACTGGCAGAATCTTCCAATAAAGGCCTAATCAAGCT
>SNQJ01S0216115.1:0-15509 GCA_010110895.2 Picea sitchensis | reverse complement strand
TATTTATGATCCGCAATCTTAAACTTCAGTCGATCATTATTTTAGATTAATTGGATTTGTATTTCTGCAGGACATGTTTGTTGCTGGGTTGGAGACGACATCAACTACGTTAGAATGGGCAACGAATGAGCTGCTCAGACATCGCCTTGCAATCAAGAGATTGCAGGAAGAAATCGAATTGGTCGTTGGCCAAAACGGTAAAGTAAAGGAGTCGAATCTGGGAACCATGAAATACCCCCACTGTGTGGTGAAAGAGACTCTGCGATTATACCCAGCTGTGCCGCTAGCGGTTCCTCATGAATCTGTAGAGCCTGTGACGCTGGGAGGATACTGCATACCTAAGAAAACAACCGTAATGGCAAATCTGTGGGCTATAGGAAGAGATCCCAATGTGTGGGGTGAATATGCTTCCACATTCAAGCCGGAGAGATTCATGCAATACGGGCATATCAATTTTGTGTAAACAGAGATTAATTAAGCTGTAATGTTTATTAGTATAGGCAGTGAGAAGAAATCTAGAAGCCTAATTAAATGCCGTAGTTGGCAGAGACGGAGGACTGCAGAAAATATCGAGAAACTTCAAGCAGCTTTCGAAACCCAGCTTTGAAGGTTTCGAGATAGACATGCAGCATGTAATTTATTCTATAAATTCATATCAATCCAATCCATTCCGCATTGTCTCAGTTTCAATTGAGCTGTGTATACATTTTGCCTTCTCTTCTGTGTTGTTTTAATTGTGTTCTGTTCTTCCTGCTTTCTTCATGGTATCAGGCGATGTTGACACTCAGGCCTTCTCTTCTGTGTTGTTTCCCAATTGTGTTCTGTTCTTCATAGCTTTCTTCATGGTATCAGAGATATGTTGACACTGGGCTATCCGCTGAGATGAATTTTCTTCCTCCCGTTCACTCGTTTCCTGGAGATTGAATTGTCTGTTTTCCTGAAATTTCTTGCTGGAGGTGCTGTCAAATTAATTGTTGTCTGCTGCCAGATTCAGAGAAAAGCTCCTGATTGCAGAAACTAGTGAAGTTGGTGAAGGAGACTGCGTTGGGGTGAGGAAGCCGCCACAAGGAGGGTGAGCTTGAATCTCAAATCACAATAATTTGATGAATTTTTTGGGGGTTAACCATTAGGTTCTGAAGTTTTAGGAGTCTATGTTTAAAATAATAATAATAAGGAAATTCTCTGATTGCAGAAACTGAGTGAAGTTGGTGAAGGAGGTTGCGTTGGGAGGAAGAAGCCGTCACAAGGAGGGTGAGCTTTAATCTCAAATCACAATAATTTAATGAAGTTTTTGGGGGGCTCAACCATTCTGTTCTGAAGTTTTAGGAGTCTATGTTTAAAATAATATGGAAATTTAATAAAGAGCAGGAAGAGTTTTGTTATTGTGTGAGAGGATTTTTGTGTTGGTAGCTGAAGGACAGAATTTAAAATATGAAAGGGATATTTTCAGTGCTGTGTGTGAAGAAGGGACAATTATGTATGTGGGATATTGTGTGAAGGGATAACTTCTGTATGGGAGTATGTTTACATTGATAAAATGGCCATTAACATGGGTATAATTCCAGAAATTAAGTTAAATGAAAAAATATAATGATTGAATGCATAAAATAGAGCCATTTTAACAATGAGGAAGCAATATGATTTGGTTAGTGGAAAAGAGGCCTCTCCTACTAAACAAGGCTCTTGAAAAATGGGATCAAAGAAATAAGGAAGTTGGTGCATATATTAAAATGTGTGTGTCTGATGAAGTATTTGCAGTATTTGCAGAAATTAAAAATTTAAGAGAAGACACTGAAATATGGAAGGTACTTAAGCAGTTGTATCATAATGCAAGTGAATAATGGATCTTAAATTTTACTAGTGATTTACATAATTTGACATAGCTTATAAAATTCCCAAGTTATTGCACGAAGAGCAATGCCTATGAAAGGGAGTCATCTAATAATGAAAGTCATGCACTTGTGTCCAAGGGAAGATCAACTCAGTATAATAAGAAATTCAAAGATAAGCCATGTCAGTTTTCAAAGCAACTTGAATAAAATAAACATTCTTATAGATTTAATAATAATTGTCATTATTATGGGAAGCGAGGGCATTATGCAACTTGAATAAAATAAACATTCTTATAGATTCAATAATAATTGTCATTATTATGGGAAGCCAGGGAATTATGAGAAGGATTGTCGTAAAAATAAATGGGACATGCAACAAAAGCAGCTTAAATTTTTCAAATCATAAAAATCTATAAGGAAAAAGGAATGCTCTATGTTGCATTGTCAATGTTTCAAATAAAGATGAATGGGACATATATTCAGGTGCAACTAGGCATATGTCCCATAATAGGAGAATTGTTATTTTTAGATAATGATTTACGCAATAAGGAGGGTTTCTTGGAGATGATACAACACTAAACGTGATTGGAAATAGATACTTTGTGAGATGGAGTATTAAATGTCATTGCAAACACTCTCTGGCTAATTTACGTCAAGGTTATAAGGTTGAGGTTTATAAGGACAAGTGTAACTAAAAGTATTAATAATGAAATATTATAAAAGTGGTTGCTTCTAGTCATGAAAATGGGACATTATGGTTGGAAGGTTTACCTCAAATGATAAAGTTTTGGTTGTAGAAGTTGATAATGTGAGTAGGGTGTGGCATGAGAGGATGGGACATTTAGATTACAAAAGTCTAAGTTTGATGAAAGGTTTGAAATGGTGTATGTGGACTACTAAAATTTCTCAAGACGAGGTTTGTGAAGGGATGCGTAATGCGGAAAAGAAACATGGAAGTTCATAAAGAGAAAATCATGGAGGCAGACTCCACTTCACTTGTTGCAAGGCGACCTCATGGGCCCATTAGAACATCCTTCTATTTGAGGTTCCAGGTATGTTCTAACATTTATTGATATTCACAACCAGAAGGATTTGGGTTTTATTTTCTAAAAGAACAAAGAAGAGAGACATTTTGGGAAGTTCAATGGATTTAAGGCTTTTGTAGAAAAAAAAAAGTGGAAAGACTATTGGGTGGGACCTGATAATAGAAAATAATATGTAAACAAAGAGTTTGATCACTATTGTAAGTATAATGGAATTAAAGAGAAGTATACAGGTCATATACACCTCAACAAAATGGGGTAGCTGAAGGAAGGCAAGACTCTTATGGAGATGGCTAGGTGTATGTTACATGCTAGAAATATGGATCCAAATTTTTGGGCTGAAGCTATAAATACTATAAGTTATATTGTCAATAGGACACCTACCATTGTTGTCAAACATAAGACTCATGAAGAAGCTTGGTGTAGAAGAAAAACAACTGTAATTCATTTCAAGGTTTTTTGGGTGTGATGTTTATGTTCATATTCTTGATGAAAGAAAGAAACTTGTGTGAAAAATCCCTGATAATGTGTACTTGGTTAGTTCTGATGAAACATGTAAAAAGACCTACATGTTGTATGATCACAAGAAAAAGAGCAGAGGAAATACTCATTAGGAGGGATGTAATATTTGATGAAAGATGCATACCATCTACCAAATCTTCTTCCCTTTCTCCTACTTCATCAATTCTTAGTGACCAAAATAGTTAAGAAAATCTTGATGAAATAGCTATTGAAGAAGTTTTGAATCTTGTGAAGAAGAAATTGTTGCTACATGTACACAAGACGGTTCTTCCACAAAAACAAGAGTCTCTAGAGATTTATCAGAGGCTCAGAAAGGAACAACATTATGCCAACTATGCTCTTATGACTAGAGTGATGCATGTTGACGATCCATAGGTGTTTGAAGAAGCTCAAGGAAAACCTGAATGGGATGCTGCAATGAAATATGAATATGATTCTTTAATGAAAAAATCAAACTTGGAAGTTGACTCCTCTCGAAGGTAAAATCTCATTGGCTGCAAATGAATATATAGGACAAAGTTCACATCCGATGGAAATAGAACACAGGCTAATTGGTTTACCAAAATGATTCTCTCACAAAGAAGATATTATTATACGAGCTTTTTCTCATGTTGCTAAAATGACTACAATTCGCATTGTAGTTTCTTTAGCTGCAAAATTTGGTTGGAAAATTCATCAAATGGATGTAAAGCCTGCATTTTTTAATGGTGATTTATGAAAATTTATATGAAACAACCACCAGTTTTTATAAAGGTTGGTCAAGAACATATTGTTTGTAATCTTAAAAAATCATTGTATGGGTTAAAGCGGGCTCCAAGAGCATGGTAATCCAAAATTAATGAGTACTTCTTGAATGGTAGTTTCAGAATACTAGTCCCTAATCTTTATGTTAAAAAGAAAATTGCAATGGTGATATCTATAATTGTTTGTCTATATGTAGATGATTTAATCTATTAGGAAGCAGTTAAGTAGGGTATGTAACTTCCAATAATGTGACATCCCCAAAATAAAGTATTTTGGAAATTTAAAATTTGTTGGAAAATTATTCCGTTATAGTAAAATCGAATTTGGGAAATTTTTGCAATTTATGGCATTCCGAATTTGGTCGATAATTATGATAGTATTATGACTCTTAGACGTAGTCACAGTTGACCCAACTAACTATTATTTGACTCGACGCTTTTATGAAAGCCGAATGTTATATTGATTGCGGAGGACAAATGGAACAACCATGTTAAGAGTAGCTTCTTCATGACTCCATGAGTGGGGAACATGTTGAATTACCTCTGGGTTGATTGTTACAAGTGGAAAATCAAAGATTTGTCCATTGGCAGCCCTAAATCGAGGGGATTTAGAAAATTTGAGGAGGAAAATGACCTGAGCAAAAAAAATATTTTATGGATAAATAGCATATGTGAGGGGCACGACCTAGTATGGGGAGGAGGGCAAGACTACAAGTTTTCTTGTTGTTATGAACACTACGGATTGAGTGCAAGGCAAGATGAGTCACGAAAGCTGAAACACATTTACGAGGAGGAGTTCAGTTGATCACACCATGGACTCCATGAATTAGAGCTAGGGAGGTGAATTTCATTAGTAACCTTCCACTGTTCTATGTTTAGGAGGAACATGGTTGTTCCCTTTGTTTTCCAACGAAATGGTTCAGATGTGTTATTATCCTCCTTCTCTTCTTTGAATTAATTATATAGTGCTTATACCATGGTGTTTGGAAATTGCTAATGGTGAAATGATTTTATCCGTGGACGAAATTTAGTTGTTATCAGAAGTTTATAACCGATACCCTAGTTCTGGAATTTCCACTCATGCAATTGGAAGTTGTAGGGAACTACCTATGTGTAATTCAGGAATTGAAAAGATCTGTATATTCAATAAGTTTATGTATATCTTTGTAAGGTTCCGAGAGTCGTATTATATAGCTTAGCCTTCCCTTCAGAGATAATATTGAAGGGAAGAGACATAGGACGAAATGGACTCTCGAGACCATAAATATTACCTATATAAGTGCATGTATACCTGCATATATATATATATATATATATATATATATACATATATATATATATATATATATATATATATATTCATTTACAGTATATCATTTACGAGGAATCACTATTTAACAAAATGGTGTAATTGTAACAGACCATACTTATACAGAAATCTGATGTCACATTATATAAGTAATTAGATGATATCAATTGGCAATCAACCCTTTTCACATAAAGAAAATATATCGAATCGGAGAGTTTGAGACTTCTCTCTCTTTTAAAAAAAAATCGGTACCATTCCAAATTAGATGAAATAAATCACACTATTCAATTATAGGATACTATAGAAGCAGGTCACTCTATAAGAGTACAGGTAAGGAGATGCATGAATGTCATAAACCACATGTCGATTAGAGCATCTAGCGGTGGTTTTCTATTTACTGAAACAAAGATCACAGAGTATAACAGCGTATTAAATCCATGAGTAATGGTATATGTAGTACCCATTCGGTGTTCAGCATAAAAAGGGAATATAATTCTTAGAGTTTTGTACATATAGCTGAAAATTACAAAATATCATAAACCCCTTGTGACATAATGATAGATGCATGGTTATGGATGTACATAAACCTATATATATATGTCTAGGTCAGCATTTTGGAAATACGTCTGTGTCGTAACCTTAGTGAGACATTTTTAGCTCCATTCTAATTACTACAAACTCAAAACGAAGCATATAAAAGAAATGTATATCTAGAAGGTCGGATGAAAGTAAATGAGGTATATATGGTATTGTAGATCTAATACCTTCAAATTTCAAACATCCATAATTTAAATAGAACATTCAATCTAAGATATAATCATAGTAAATAAATTCCTGAGTAAGGTGAGACTCGAACAATGCACTCAACAATCATTTCATTAAATTCAAAAGAATAGGACAGTCATGTAGATAAATCTCTACCAGATTCATACTATAATAACTGGGCCAAACGTTATGTTACATTGGGAATTTCTCCCGTTTCAAATCCGATAGGAAACTGACAAAAAGGAATATACTGAGTGATTACATGTTCGCAACCATGAATGATCAAGTTCTAGAGGGGTTATAACAGGAGACTTGATTACCTTTTACATCGGGCTCGCAGATGAACATCCTAATTCTTCACGTAAATGAAACCATGGAAAAATTTAACAGTCGAAGATTATCATTTTATATATGAGTAAGACTTAAAGAAGCATACGAATACTAATACATCATACCAAGATGCTACTTAACTTTGAATTTGCGACTTCTGAGACTTTTTGTTTCTTCTTATTGTCCTCTGTCGGGACAGATGCTCAGGGCCGAGAGCGGATAGCTCCATAAATCACTAATGGGTACCCTCGCATGAGATAGAATTATCATTAGTGACCATCATCCCTCAGCTTGATTTAAATTAGAATCAGAAAAATCTTCATGCAACATCTAATGAATAATGAAATACAACAATCGACTATACAAAAATCCTTATGAAAACAACATACTAGCGAAATAGGAGTTATAAGTTGTTTATGTTTTTTAAAATAGAATATTCTGTGATAGGTATATGTTGTAATATTTTTTTAAAACTTATCTGAATATTAATACATCCTACCAAGACACAACTTAAATTTGAATTCACAACTCTTGAGACTTTTTCTTTCTTCTTATTGTCTTTCGTCACGATAGACGCCCAAGGCCGAGAGTGGATAGCGCCATAACTCACTGATGGGTGCCTCACATGGAGCCAGGGTATCATTAGTGATATGTTTCATCCCTCGAAAATTATTTAAATTAGCATCAGAAAAATATTCATGCAACATCTAATGAATAATGAAATACAACAATCGACTATACAAAAATCCTTATCAAAACATACACTGCACATATACCATGGTCTAAACAGAGTATAAGTTCTTTATTTTTAACTGGGGATACACCTAACTGATTGAGTCTAGTCGACCAGAACCAAATGACACGGGACTATATAAGCTATCAGTTGTTTCGGCCAAATGTTTTGTAAAGTATACGTCCTTGGAAAAGCTTTAGAAGTAACACAGACAAAGGTCCATATAATTCTCTTTGATGCTATGGAGGTAAGGTCATGCATGTACCATGCTTTTAAAACCAAGCACATAGTAGGGTTATCCCTACAAGAGAAAACCCTCCCTCAGACTCTCGAAGAATTCAGTTATGAATCCCGGTTCACAACAGGCGGCCACAAAAAACCCTAGGTCCCAAAACATAGATAAACGAGGCTAGTACTTCCTCTCCATAACTAGAGGAGGAAACAAAGTTAAACTCAAGAAAATAACTTCTATAGGATTCATGATGGCATCAAAACATTATAGATATATTACACCAAATGAAAAGAAATCCGTAAATTACTACACCATTTTCTTGATCAACCATAGTAGTGTTTGTAGGGAAAGTATTTACCAGGAATGTGAACCCCATCGTCTCCTACAATATTGAGACAACCACCATGACAAAAAAATTTGATCCAACATATTGTTGCACAAAACGTCTTCGCACAATGCAGTAATGGAAAACTGGAGACCCACTCGAAACTTAAGCGATGCTTGGTCTTCTCGGAATAAAGGTGTAGAGTGTGGAGGACGATTGACCATGTGACTATGGCAGGGTCAATATGAAACTTTGGGAATAGAGTTCGTTCAATTATTTGGAATGCACAAAGCTGCCATAAATGAAGTTGTAGGGCTATATCTACCTGGACCACAGACTAACCCTTCCCTTTAAATAAGGTCGGATTTGACCCCTTCTGACTTGATGGAAGTTAAATGTGCATTCATGCCTCTGTATTATTTGGAATTCAATAATTCGATCCTAATTGTCAGTTATCCACTAATGTATAGATTTAGAGATCTAATTAAACCATCGGTCCCAAGAAACATTACATAATCAGGACTTGGTTGTTAGGCCAGGTACTTGGCATTTAAAACCCGACCCCACGACTATTATGGATAGGAACTAGTTCAAGTCTCCTAAGGTTAAAAAATCATCAAGTGGACCTGTGCAGAGTCATAGAGTCTTATGCTAAATGAAGTTTAGCATGTTTTCATAAGACCACACTTATATTTATATCCCTACATAGATAGATAAGGACTAGAGCCAGAAAGGGGTCCATTAAAGCCTTGGGACCTTACCCTTATAACCTTTCTACTCATGTTAATCAAATATGTTATAGATAAGACAACCTTGCGGTAAGTGGAACTTTAGGAATTGCTTAACAAGATAATAGAGTGTAAGGTAATGTTTTATTACAAAGTTCTTTCTAACGAAGTTATGACAACAGAGACCTCTTCTTCTATAAACATTTTTTTTTTTTTTGGTTGGTATTGTGATTTCCATATGGTATCTGCTTGATTTCTTACTTGGACCTTGAATAGGACCATCTGGTTTACTTAAAATATAATTATGTTTTATAAATATAATACAAACCTTCATTGTTATAGACATAAAACCTCTCTACTTTGTGTTAATCATGGTAGTAGTAAATGTGATGGAATGAGAGTTGAAGAAATCTGGAAGCCAGAGACCTCTGAAGACCAAAGGCCGAGCAGTGGCGAGAGCTCACCTTGAAATCTTGGAAACAATGAGGAATCTTATCGTCAAACTATAGGTTTTCTTTGATGTGAGAAATTGAAGAAAAGAACAACATGAACAACAAGAGATAAATGAAGTCTGGTTGCATAGTAGTGAGCTGAAATCCCAAGGGATGATAACCATGATGAAGAAGTCAGAAGGGCCTCGAGGCTTCAGGGACACAGCTTAGAAAAAGGGGACAGTTTGTCTGAGGGTACACCTTCAGCTAAGGACAAAACTAAAATAGACAGAAAAAGAAAGCAAATGAACCTCCTTGAAGGAGAATTTTAAAAGATTAAACCGACTACCTTTTATGGAGAATCCAATACGGGAGAAGAAGTTGAGGCATGGTTTGTAGACATCAAAAAATACTTCTAAATCTACAACTTCTTCAACAATACTTGGTAGAACTGACCATCTACAATCTAAAAGTGAAGGCAACATTTGGTGGCAAGACTTGATATTGATTGACGACCTAAGGAAAGCATTGGAATGAATTGACTTTAGAAGTATTTCAAGGAGTGTACCTTTGTAAACTACCTATGAAAGGAAAAGGAAGAATTTTCTGAGAGTTACGACTTGGGCGGGGATGATGGAGGACCTTATAAGCAAATTTCTGGAACTACTAAGTTTCATACCATACATCTAGGAGGGATGAGGTAAAAACTCAATGATTCTTAAGTTGTTTACCAGTCCTACAAGGATGAAAATTGAGTTTGACAAGCCTTCAAATCCCTTGAAGTATTTGTTATGAAACACAGAATGTGCTCGACCGATATAAATAGGTGAGAGTTTCCCAAAGCATACAGGATAAATAAGATCAGATAGATGATAAGAAGAATACAGGCCAGATCCATATCCCGAATGAAACAAAAAGTATTTTTAGAAATATTTTCCTCCAACTCCATATGAATCTCAAGGAAGCTTGTTAAACCAGTTAATATTGGAACTAAGAAGTTTGGGGATATCCCCAGCGAACCATTAAAGTGTTGGGAATGTGGGAGAGACCTCATCTAAGGAGAGCATGCGTTTGACTGGCCAAACAAAATTATTGTTTATAATTGCAGGAAGCCTCGATGGTGGTGGCGATGAAGTAGAAACCTGCATTGGATAAATGCATCAATAGATGGTCGACAAGCTGACTACCAGTCCTCTATGGTAGAAATGGAAGGTAAAATCAATAACACTTTCAATTTATGTTTTAATTGATACCGGAGCTACGCTTCAGGATTTATATTACTCCTGATGTGGTAGAGTCAAATAAACTTAATAAAGTGAAACACGAAAAATCATGGTTGAAAATTTTACAACTAGCAACAGGAACTAAAGGAAAGTAGTTGATTTTATTTCTAATTGAGTTAAACAGATTGTCAAAATGCAAGAACAAGCCTTAACATCTACCACAGGATCTTATGATATGATTATCCTTGATGGATTGGTTAGAACAACACAAAGCATTACTGGATTGTTATACAAATATAGTTAACTATAAAGACAATTTTTGCACTATTAGAACATCCCAAGGAATACCAAACATGTATCAGTCATACAAGTTTCAATGATGCAATTCAATAAATGTATGAGAGGATCCTTCAAAGTGTATACCATCCAAATGTGGGCACAGGTAGACAAAGGGAGATAAGCCAAAGTTAGAATAATTTGCTGCCCTATGTGAATTTAGA
This sequence comes from Picea sitchensis, assembly GCA_010110895.2. NCBI lineage: Eukaryota > Viridiplantae > Streptophyta > Pinopsida > Pinales > Pinaceae > Picea > Picea sitchensis. The sequence continues at coordinate 4,793 of SNQJ01S0216115.1, read as the reverse complement.
GACATGTTTATGGATGAGATGCAGTGCCTCTAGAAGAAAAGACTTCTCCATAGACCTACTACCTTGTTCATCCCCTATCTTGAAATCACATTATCGAATGAGTTTTTCGGAATTGACAGAACTAAAAATGCAATTACGGGAATTGTTAGACAAAGAGTATATCAGACGAGTGTTTCCTGTAGAGTTATGATTCTCTTGTGAAAAATAAATATGGTACTCTAAGACTTTGTGTCGATTATAGACAATTGAATATAATGACTATTAAGAACAAATTATCACTTACCCGAGGATAAATGACCCTACTGGAATTAAGTGGAGGTGGGGCCAAGATATTTTTCAAAATTAGATTTCTACGATCGGTTATCATCAAGAAGTTTAGGATAAGGGGATGAAATATAAACAAAGAAACATATTTTAGAACAAGATATGGACACTACAAATTAGTAGTCATACCTTCGGACTCACTAACACACCAAACACATTTATGCACGATGAAACGATATTTTCAGTCAATACATAGACAAGTTTGTAGTAGTATTTATCTATGATATTCTTGTCTATTATAAAAGATAGGAAGAACATGAAAAGCACTTAAGGATAGTTCACGAAAATGTTGAGAGGAAAAACACAAATTGCCATTTGATAAGTGTGACTTTATAAAAAGAAATACAATATCTAGGACATGTAATTTTAATGAGGCATTGTGATAGAGCCTTAGAAAATCAAAGCCATCTTAGAATGACCGGTACCTAAGGATGTAGAAGATATACGATCATTCATGGAAATCTTGGATAGCCTGCATATTTATAGAGGGGTTTTTCAAAATAGCCTACCCTATCATGTCATTACAAAAAGAAAGGGACCAAGTTTAATTAGTCATAGAAGTGCAAGACAGTTTAACAAGCTAAAGGAATTATTGACAACTACACACATATTGAAAGTAGCAGACCCAAATAAATACTTTTCTGTGCATTAGATGTGATAAATAAGGAATAAGTGGTGTCTAACTTCGGAAGGACATGTGATTTGTTATAGTCCCGAAAATTAAAGAACATGAACAAAATTATATCCTCATGACCTTAGAATTGTGATAATACTGCATATAGAAATGTGGCCGACACTGTAATGGGCAAAATTTATATATTATTGTGGACCAGTGTGCTGAATATGTTTAGCCAACCCAGGATCTTAATGGAGCAAAGGAATATGTTCTTCTTGAGCAGAATTTGACTTCAAATGGGACACATTAAGTGTAAGGAAAATAAGGTAGAAGACACTTTAAGAAGAAGAATCCATGGATTATTCGAGATGAATATTAGCAGGAAAAGAAAGTGATCTGGAGCAAAGGGTAAGGTCGACAGGTATTAATGATGGAAAGTACACTAAGATAATGGAAGAATTACAAAATAATACACATAGCGTGATAAACCAGATCTAAGTATTGACACGAAGGGACTATTACGATTTAAAAGCAGACTTTACATACTAGATTCAAGAGAGTTGAAGTTAATAGTCTTGAACGAAGTTCATAAACCCGTATTCTCACTATTAGGATACGAGCAATGCTGTAGAAACTATTTTACTGAAAGCCTAATATGAAGGGTGAAACAAAAAAAATAATTGGCTAGGTGCCAACATTGTCGATGGGATTAAAGATGAAACCACGAGGCATCCGGTGACATGACAGCAGCCGATACCCGATGCAGGAATGGAAATGGTAGACCATGTCAGTGGACTTTATAGCAGGGTTGCCGCTCATAAACATAATGATTCTATTATGGTTTTAATCGATAAACTTCGATGAAATGCACTTTATTCTGTGATCTAACAAAGATATAAACATTTGAAATATTTATGAAATAAATTTTTATTTGCATGGTATTCCTAAAATGGTGATTTCAGATAGAGAATTAAAATTCACATCTACTTTTTGGAAGGTGTTTGTAGGGATAAATACTAATTTGAATTTCAGTATAGGTTATCATCCACAAATGGATGGAAAGATCGAAAGGACAAAACAAATCATAGGTATGCTCCGCATGTACGTAAGAACAAAACAAAAAAAAAGTGGGAGAACCACCTACACTTGGGCGGGAATTTGCATTATAACAATGGGTACCAAACTTGGCTAAGTTGATCCCTTTGAGGTATTATTTGATAGAAAATTAATGCTGACTCCAATTAGCTGGGATATCCTGGTTGACAGACTCATGGTTAGACCAAAGATATCAGAAATGGAGAACATGGTAAAGGAAGTAAAACAGAACTTGAAAGAAGAACACAACAGACAGAGCCAGAAGAGCTATCTGCAGATCAGAAGAGGCGACACTTTGGAATTTCAAGTGGGAGACCATGTCTATTTGAAGATCAAAGCCCAAAAAAAGTTCACTAAATCTATGGAACTATGCCAAGTTGGAACCCAGGTTTTGTGGGCCCTTGAGATACTAACTCAAATTGGACTCATAGCATACCAAGCACAGCACTTCCATTAATCTAAGAATTCATAATGTATTTCATGTTTCTTTTTGAAAAGTATGTTCATGACCCTACTCATATGATTGATTGAACTTTGAATGCCGGGTGGAACTGGAAGGAAAGCTCATACGAGAACCCTTGCGTATTTTGGACCAGAGAAAAATAGCACTTTGAAACAGAGTCATCGCTCAGTGGAAAGGTGCAATGGAAGCACTTAAGTCCCGAGGAGGCCACTTAGGAATTAGAGGAAGATTTGCAAAAATATTATCAAACCCTATTCCGAGAAAGGAATCAACACTAAGGACAGTGTTTTGTAGGAAGGATGGGCATCCCCAAAATAAAGGGTGTTTTGGAAATTCAAGAAATTTGTTAGAAAATTATTCCCTTTTAGTAAAATCGAATTTGGAAACATTTTGCCATTTGGCAGTTCTGAATTTCGAATTTGATAATTATAATTAATTACTATTATGAGAGAGAAAGCTATTGGGTTGAGATCTGATTTGAACCAACTAACTGTTTAGCTACGACACTTGTATGAAAACATAATATTTTATATTGATTGTGGGAGAATGGAACATCCATGTTAAAATCAACGACCATTACTCCATGAAGATCTAAGGGGAACATGTTGGAACTACCTCTAGGTTGATTGTTACAAGTGGAAAATCAGAGATTTGTGTTGAGCCTGAAAATTAGGGATTTAGAAACCTGCAAAAATTACCAAGGGGGGAAAAGAAAGACCTAAGCAAAGACATTATTGTTAAATAACATATGTGAGGAAACAAAACACTGCCAGGTATGCTCAGAAAGGAGACTATTGATTTTTCATTGCTGTTATGAACACTAAATGAGTATGAGGCAAGAGGGATCAACTGCATGGAAGGGACATTGCTGAAGAGGGATTTCCAAGTTCTCCCTTATGGACTCATGATCAGTCTAGGGGTGAACTGGGCAAGTGATTAGCTGCCCTATTCTACAGTTGGTAGGAACATGGATGTTCCCTTTGTTTCCACGAACTTTAAGTTTCATATATGTTATTCTCCTCCTTCTCTTCTTTGAATGAGTATATATATATATATATATATATATATATATATATATAATGTAGATGTTTGGTGTTAATGGTGAAATGATTTTTATCCATGGATGAAATTTAGTTGTTATGGGAAGTTTATAACCGATACCCTAGTTCTTGAATTTCCACTTCTACAATTGGAAATTCTAGAGAACTACCTATGCATAATTTGGGAATTGAACAGATCTGTATATTCAATAAGTTTATGTATATATCTGTAAGGTTCTAAGACTCGTATTATATAGTTGATCCTTCCCTTCACTGATAATATTGAAGGGAAGAGACACAAGACAACATGGACTCTCCAGAACATAAATATTACCTATATAAGTACATGTAGAAATATATATATATATTCATTTTGCAATGGTATTTTGAGAGGCATCACTATTTAACAAAATAGTGTAACTATAACAGACCATACTTATACAAAAATTTGATGCCACATTATATAAGTAATTAGATGATATCAATTAGCAATCAACCCTTTTTACTTGGTGTTAATGGTGAAATGATTTTATCCATGGATGAAATTTAGTTGTTATGGGAAGTTTATAACCGATACCCTAGTTCTTGAATTTCCACTTCTGCAATTGGAAATTCTAGGGAACTACCTATGCATAATTTGGGAATTGAACAGATCTGTATATTCAATAAGTTTATGTATATATCTGTAAGGTTCTAAGACTCGTATTATATAGTTGATCCTTCCCTTCACTGATAATATTGAAGGGAAGAGACACAAGACAACATGGACTCTCGAGACCATAAATATTACCTATATAAGTACATGTAGAAATATATATATATATTCATTTGCAATTGGTATTTTGCGAGGCATCACTATTTAACAAAATAGTGTAACTATAACAGACCATACTTATACAAAAATTTGATGCCACATTATATAAGTAATTAGATGATATCAATTCGCAATCAACCCTTTTTACATAAAGAAAATATCGAATCAAAGAGTCTAAGACTTCACTCTCTTTTAAAGAAACTCAGTACCGTTCCAGATCAAATGGAATAAATCATGTTGTTCAATTATAGGATATTATAGAAGTAGGTCACTCTGTAAGATTAAAGTTAAGGAGATTCATGAATGTCATAAACCACATACCGATAGAACATCTAAGCATAGTTTTCTATTTACAAGAAATAAAAGATCCATGTGGAAAGATAACCACGGTATTAAATCATAGAGTAATGGTATACATGTAAAATTTCCCATTCAGTGTTT
>SNQJ01S0216114.1:0-12736 GCA_010110895.2 Picea sitchensis | reverse complement strand
ACAATCCTTTGTACATTCTTCCTGTACCCATGCCATCTTCATTGCTGTACTTGCCATCAATGACAAGCATATGCTACCTGTTAAACATTTCCTACAGTTTTCTCATATTAAGGTGTGAAAGGAAGAAGAGGTGTGGAATACGCTTCCTGCACTATCCATGAGAGAAGAATAGATAGAAAAAAGTTTAAAATGGAACAATTGCAAACAAAATAAATAAACATCAAACCATTAACAACACGACTTCCTAGGAAAAACCATTCCTAAAGAAAACCCTCACTCTCTAAAGAACACTCAATGTATTATTCAACAATTAAATAGTTACAATACATATTTTCCGTGCTCTCAACATGAGTGTTCAACAATAGCATAATTTTAGAGAGATGTTGACAACATAATAGTAAGATAAGACTTACACACTTGGTTTTCCTCCATCTCTAACACTAAATAAATAGACATAATAAAACTATAAACTATTTATGGTTTTCCACTTCTAATTGATAGAAACCACCAACAAGTTTTTCCCTGTCATTGCTATGCATTTATTCCCTACTCCATTACAACATTGCAAGGTGTATGACGCACGTGTCACAACATTTTCCCACTTGTCATATACATTGCAAGGGTACAAGGGAGAATTCATCAAACTATGAGCTAATTGTTAGGGCCCATAAGGCCCATAGACTCACAACACCACTTAAATTTAATTGTGCTCATCGGTTTCATCAATGCATATATAACATTATGTAAAGTGTCAACTTTCTCTAGTATCACCTTTCCATCCTCTACCATGTCCCTAATGAAATGGTATTGGATATCTATGTGCTTTGCATTTGCATGAAAGGTTGGCTTCTTAGCCAGACAAATGACACTCTTACTATCACATTGAATAGTAATAACTCTTTTAACTTAGCTCTACTTTTGAACATGGCTTCATAAGCCAAATGACCTCCTTGTTTTGCATGAGTAGCTTCCATACACTATGCCTCGGTAGTGGATAAAACAACCAAATATTGTCACTTTCTCATCCAACTCATTGCTCCAACAAAAAATTGAAACATATATCTTCTCATAGATATCCTTCTATCTACATCCCCTACTCAATCAAAATCAACATAACCATGTATATCCATTGAGTGCAGGTCCCTTGAAACATATCTATGATAGAAAATGGAATATTCAAAAGTACCTACCTCTCAAATACCCAAATACCTTCTTCATTATAGCCCAAAGTTCATGTCCAAGATTAGCCATGAGTCAATTCTAGAATCTTGTTTCTTGGACCATGTTCGATCTAATACAGACCATTGCATACAACAAACTAACATCTACACTAGCATAAGGAACATGAGAAATATTCTCCATCTTTATGCATGCTTTAGGACACTACTCAATTGAAAGCTTAGTTCCCATAAAAATTGGAACACTCAAAGGTTTGGAATCTACTATGTAAAAACACTATAGCACATATTTTACATACTTCGACTCAACCAAAGCCTTTATTTTCTCTATCTCTCCTGATCTCCATTCCTAAGGTATATTTTTTATCCCCCAAGTCCTTCATATCAAATTATGTTGAAAGTTGAGACTTCAAATCACAAATCACATCCCTATTGTTACCAAAGAATAAGATATCATCTACATATGGAGTGATAAAAAGGAAATGACCACCATCTTGTTTGTAATACCCGATGATCTGATTTGAATCTTAGAAATCCTAATCCCAACATAAAATAATCAAACGTTTGGTGCCACATTATGAAAAAATATTTTAGACCATTTAAATACTTTTTTAACTTGCAAACCAATGAATCTTTACATTTTTCAACATAGTTCTCTAGCTATGTCATATATATCTCCTCCTTCAATTCACCATGAGGGAATGTTGCTTTCACATCCATTTGTTATACCTCTAAATCAAAGGTTGCTACTAAATATGATAGGAACCTAATAGATGTTAACTTAGCAACTAGATAAAATATCTCACCAAAGTCTATCCCCCCAACCTAGGAATATTCTTTTGCAAGCAACCTTGCCTTGTGCTTTTCAACATTGCCATCTAAATTGATCTTCTTTTTGAACACCGATTTACATCCAATGGAATTCCTTCCATCAGGAAATGGGACCAAGTACCATGTATCATTCTTTATAAGTGTATCCATTTCCTCATCCATGGACAATCTACTTGAATTTTGTCTTCCATCTCCATTTCTCCTTTCACAGTTCTAGGCTCATCAGTGTTAGGAAATAAAGAAAATATACATTTGAAATTAGATGAACTACAATTATATATGTTTGTTTTCCTTCTTCATCAAGTGGAACTCCTTAAATTTTTGGGTGGATTTTCTTCCTCCTCTTCCAAACTCTCTAAACCCTCCTCCTCAACAAGTCCATCATGAAATTCTCATTCATTTTTTGGTTCAACTTTCTTGGTCTTGGGTGGTACCTAAACCATTGATTTCTTCTCATCCTCTTCTGGATGCATCGCTATGGGAGAAGGCTTAACTTCTCTGGAAATAATATTCCTTCTATATAAAAAAAATCCAGCCACAAGATCCCAAAGATTGTACCCTTTCACACCAACTCCATAGCCAATGAAGATACATTTCATGGCCTTGTTATCCAACTTGGGTTGCTTCTCCTTAGGCACATGAACATATTCCTCACAACCAAACAAACAAAGATGCTATAGATTTGATGTGGGAGACTTGTTAATCAAGTAACATGTGGTAGTAGTAGCAACCACTTCTTCCAAGAACTCCTCTAAGTTGGCTCCATCAAGCATACTCCTAGCTCTCTCCATTAATGTTCTATTCATTCATTATGAAACTCCATTCTAATGAGGGGTATATGGAGATGTCTTGTGCCTTTTGATGCAATTATCCTTACAAAACTTATCAAAATACACAGAACAAAACTCATCACCATTATTAGTCCTTGAGACCTTAATCTTCCTACCAATGTAACACCCCCTCTCTAAACCTTTGATTATATGTAATTAATTGTAATTAATGATTGTCATGCTATGACATGCAAACAATGCAAATGTATTAATTATCAATTGAAAATGCCAACAACTAACTGTGGGGGTCAATCCTTAAAATTATTGGCCATGATACTACCCAGGGAAAGAATGGAAAACCTAGAGAGGGGTTCATTATGTTAAGATGACTCAAATCCATTTGTTGAAAGAATTGAATTGGAAATAAAAAATGATTTCCCTTAGCCCTAATTTCAAGGAAAATCAGTTAATGAGGGAGGATTGGTGGTTGAGAAACCAACCACCCTCAATGAATGGGACTATGGAGGTATGAATGGGATAGCAACAGTTGTCAGCCATAGGACAACATGAAATAACTCTCGAGTTCCTATGGTTGACTCCATGGGTTCCTTCCAACAGAAGGAAGGGGATAGGTCGAGAGCCTTCCCAGGAGATTACAGGCAAGGAACACGTGAAGGAGCAGGATGAGAGGGGAAACCAAGGAAAATATGTAGAAAGGAACTCAAGGAGAGTTCAGAGAAAAATCTTCAGAGAAAGAACTGAGAGTTGAGGTACCCAATCTGAGCCGAGAGGTTGTGAGCTTGACATTGGGAGGGAATTTGAAAAACCTTGATGAGGCATGGGATAGGTGGGTATGAGGAGATTTGTACCATATTTCCTTGAAGAACTTGAGGAAGAATCTCATGGTAGTATCATGGCTTGGCACAGGGCTGGCCATAGTGCAGGTCTGAATGCATTTAAGTCTATGGTTGGGTGGACAAACATTCTCCCACAATTAGTTGGTTGGATAATATCATTTTGAATAAATAAGTATTTCTATTCTTTGTAGAATTAGAATGAATTAGTGAATTGATTTCTATAATTCTATTGTGAATGTATACACTTAGTTAATGAATTTAGTACCTTCCCATTGGTTAGTCTCTATGTTTGGTGAGTGAGGAATTGTGTGAGTGGTGGGTACCTTGCACAGTGGAACATAATCACCCTAAACTATTATGAAATTAAAGAAATACACTTTTGTTTATGCATTCTTTGTACATAATAAATTATGTACTCATTGTAATGGACTTCCTGAGAAAGGGAAGTGGGTCTGTGATATAATAAACATAAAATAATTTATGAAGGGAACAAAGTGTTATGATCTTACAGAAAGAGAAGAAAATGAATGGTAATGTCTATGTATAGGATGCCAGAGGAGGCCGACCAACCCTAGATATCTACTATTTTAGAGGAAATAAGTTCTCCACGTAGTTGGAGAGACTTAATCTTGAGAAACCTCCTTTTCCTGAAGGGAAATATCACAAGACATGATATTCCATTTAGATTGAAGTGAAAATTTCTTACCCAGGTTGTAAAGTGAGTTTCAGAGCTTAGAAGCCTGACAAAATCCTTAAAGAATGAGTTGGGAGGAATCTTGAGCATTGAAGTCCTAAATCAGATTGTTAATTGAAGGAAAAACCTTTAAGGGATCCTCGAAAATTAGTTAAGTCTTGATTCAGACTGATACCATGAATAAAACCATAGTTTTAATATGGAAAGGATCACAGTTGTTGGATCGGCATAGCGAGAATATCTGGACTATTAATCAGAATACTAATCGGAAGAGAACCCATGTTATTAGCCTGAGCTATCGATAATCGTTGATCTGTTGGAGGATCAGAGGCAAGGTAAGCCTGACCGTTGTTCGGGGAATGATCCATCAGAGAATTCCAGTACTGGTTTGCAGTATGAATCTGATGGGAGAAACCCCTAGAGAGAAACATAACTATCAATATAGCAGAGGTGATTCCTATGGATTTACAATCGTTGGATTTGGTACATTCCATTTTGAGGCATGGGAGGCTAGAACACTTAACTATCAGGTAGGTATGAACCCCAAATATATATATATTGTTGCTTCAAGAAATTAAGGACTATTGGATCCACTGAGGTGAGTATCGACAAAGTCCGTTATTGGAGTATCCTCAGAGACTAGGAGTAGAGACACTCCGATGGAAAGGCCCTGAGGATCAATCGAGACTATTGGATCCATCGGGATGGGAGTTGGAGGATTTGAGCCATTGATTGTGGTAGGGTTTTCGGAGTAACCATGGGTAAGGTACTCTAATGGGGAGGTTCCAAGAAGTGATCACGACCATTGATCGGTGAACGGGAAGAACATCATTAACCATCGATCTTATGTGTTTCTCCTAGGTCACCCAACCAATGCACAGTGGACAGGTGTGAGACATGGAGGGACATGTTGAGTGTTCAATGAAAACATGTACCACGTCAGTACACGTGGAGGGTATATGTGTTAGCTGGTGACTGTGCCACATGTCAAGGTGATTTGGAACCTTGAGGGGGAGGAAGGTAACATGACCTGAGTGCCACATGTCAATCCAGGTTCCAGATTTGGGTAGGGCCACATGTCCCAGATGCCATGTAGGAATCTTCTTAAATAAGGTTAAGAGAGATAGTTGATGTCAACATGGCATATCACATTAGTATGTCATATAGGGTGGCTAGGTAGTGACAATTGTCACTATGTAATTGGCCATCAAGAACAAAAGGAGGCCTAGTAGAGCAAAAGGCCCTTACAACATTTCCTTAGATATCGACTGTTAGATCTATAGGTTAAGAAATATCAACCATACATTGATGGAAAGTCGACAAAGGCCTAGAGAGAGGGCCAGGAGACTAGTGTCGAAGATGATAGGGCATTGAGACTAATGATGGTCATTAATCCGTCAGGGAATTCCTCGACTAGATCTGGACTATCGATACTGGGAACGTCGTCGTCGAGAGTAGTAGGTGGTGGATATGGGTAGAATCCCTGATCATCGACGATAAATAAGGATGGAGAGCAACGAAATTTATTAATCCGTGAGTGGGTAGGGTTGAATCTCATCCGCGGACCCTAGAGGTTCCCATCCCAGTATAGTGAGGAACATTAAAGACTGGGTTGATAACCTTTGTTCTAGTTGGTGTTTATGACACAACCATATCCATTTGATCCTCAACTCTAGGATCATAGGATCTAGACGTCGATAGATCTTGACTATGTGTCGATGGATGGAAAGTGGAAATTTGGGAGAGGCTGGAGAAAGGTTACCAACGATGATGAGATAATCCCAAGAAGGAACGAGAACTGTCGATCCTGTCGGAGGGGATCTCCGTGGATCTGTACCATTAGAGACCAAGAGCCATGGTCCATTTGATTTGGGAGAGGAATCCATTGGAGTATCATCGTGGGAGTGATTAACGGGAAAGGAAATCCCGACGACTACGAAGAAGGTCCAAGGTATAGGACCCGTGAGACTAATGTGTCCAGTGGAAAATAAGTGGCATGAGAAAGAAGTGACCACATGGATGCCATGTGACAGTGAGGTGGACTTGTACCATTGGAGGCCCGAGAGCTTTGGGAGGTCATAAATTTTGACTCTGATATCGGATTTGGGTAATACTTATAGTCGCTAGAAATTTCTCGACGAGCAAAGGGTGATGGTGTCGTCAGAAATTGGCCTAGAGATTTCTAAGAAGAAGTGAAATTTTAATACCCCATCCCTTAAAATGGTACTTAGGGGGTTGGGTTCCTTACAAAGTGGTATCAGAGTATAGTTCAAACACTTGGCCTAGATGGGCTAGAGAACCATCATGAAGACTGGTATATAAAGGCTAAAACGAGTTTGTTAGAAAGAGTTTCTATGCATTAAAAGTTCATTTATTATCTGCATTAACTCCTTGAGGAGGACTGCAGATTGAATTTTTTTTCTCAATTTACTTACAGTTGAAAATTTTATCATGATGATATACAACATAAGATTTAGTTGGATGATTAACATTTTCTCCTACAGGAGCAAGAATAAGTTGATAGGTAGTAATAGTAGGACTTGATTTTGAATGGTTGGGATGGCCGAACCCTGCTAAGGGCTACTCATGTTCAAAGAGTAAATGAACTAGTGTTCATATTATTTCCTGTAAGAATGGGATGATGGATCCATAGCAATTAAATTGTTGTTTAAATAAAGAGAGTAATCAAATTATTAAATATTCCTCATGAATAGAGGATTGATGGAAAATTGTAAGGCCAATTACATGACCTATAATAATAGAAACTTGTAGCAAGTATAATCTATTTAAGAAAAAGAATAAAGATACCTTTGGACTGTTGCTAGTCCTCATAAAAGAGATGAAATGACTTAAAATTATGAGTCAGTTTCTGAGCTCATGATTTACACCTATTGACTTGAGTATTGGTTTATGCATGAAAATGCAAGAGGTGGATATGTTGTAATGCATATGGTAAGGAGTAAGAAAATATGTAACATGCAATTAGACATGGTATAGCCTATGGTGGGTTGTAAGGTATGGTATACCAATGGACCTTTTAGATGAGAATAACTTGTGGTTGGCAGGATAATTAAGAACATGAACAAAATGCTAATAATATTGTTTCCTATTTCCTTATGAAGGTAGGGGCAGTAATGATTAATGAGAGACCGATACAAAGTCCGATAAAGGAAGTGTTGGAGCATTTATAGATGACCAATGGGTCAGAGTGACATACAGGGGTGGATGATAGCCATCTAGGTATGTCTTAGTTTACTCAAGTAACATTAAAGAGGGAAATTAAGAAAGAATTCCCTTGATAAAGGTCTATTGACCAATAATGGTTTGAATCATGAAAGGAAGTTGGATTTGGGAATTTGAATTCCCTGGGTAATGTTGTAAATTACCTAGTTGTGTTTTGAATTGTAATTTCTTGTATATCAAAAGGGAAAGAGTGGCTTCTTGCTGGTTATTTCCATATAGAAAAGGAAACATAGTTATGAATATGCCTATGAGACTTATCATGTGATTGACTGTAAGCTCTCAACAAGAAAGGTTTATATTAAGATCAGATAAAACTGAATGAATAATATAAATATGTGCAAGTAATGCACATACATGATACCTTTATATATATACTTATATGCTTGAGGGCATGATAGTACTTCTTGAGTAAGAGGGCAATAAGACAATGAGTATACTTTCTTGGAGTGAATAATTCCATGGATGTATGGCTAACCCTACAATTTAAGGGTCTAAGTATCTTGTTTAAATAATGGCTTGAGGAGGATGTGCTCCATTTCCTCAAAGAATAATTAGTATAAATCGATGAAGGAGTAAATGAGCAAGGATGCTCTGTTGGTTAAGATAGAAGGCAAGGAGAATATGCCTTTGAGAATTGCATGATGGTCAACAATCATGAGATAGATGATTTTAAATAAATATGAATATGAAATTGTAAAATGTGCATGTGGACTATGTACTATGCCTATGATATACACACACACACACAACATGCTAATGTGTGAAGTTAAGTACATACACGTATAGTTCAAGATACAAACCGATAGGGTAAAATGTGCATGTGTGGATGTATAAATTCAATGCACAACGAGAATGTGTGATGGTATTCCTTATGCAATATTGAATAAACCCATGAAATGATGAAGTTGGGGATGACTTGAGGTTGAATTCATATTAGATAGTGATGGATATGAAACAAGAGACTTGCATGTCAAAGAAGTTCCAAGTGGAGAAACTGTGTAACAACTCAGTTAGGAGAACAAAGTCACAATCTTAATCACTACTAGAAAACTAGGCAATGGGATGCAAAGCCTATTTATATAAGAATCCTGGATTACATTCTAAAATATAATGCATGCATAGGGAACATGCAAATGAAGTTAACCAATTTGATTAGTAAATGTGCAGAATGCATTGGTTGACGATTAAATTATGAACCAAAATCTTCTTGTTGTATCATGTTGATTTACTAGAGAAAGTCAAGATGAAATTTGGTTGAAACTACTCAAGGAATAGAGCAAGCGAATCCCAAAAGGGATATATTGTGAAAGCAAATAAGAAAAAAAAAGGAGGAACACTTTTCTCATTAAAAAACTATGAGTTTCTTAACAGAGTTGTAAGCCTTAAAAGAACAACTGTGAAAACAAGTATAGCTAGTGAAAGGAAAATAAACCAATAAGCATGTTTAAATGAATAGGCTTGGTTGAGCCATGTGTTGGTGTAATTATTTGCATAATATATTACCAAACATAAATGATCAACTGAGATTCGTAATCAATAGAGTTGATGCACTATATGTGTTGATAACAGATATGTTCTTATGTCTGATGAGTATAGCATAAATAAGAAACAATAAACACCAATACTCTGTTTTACAACTTTTTTAATCTATCTTCCTCACACAGCTTAAAAATCAGAAAACAAAACTCATAAACCGAATCCAACAAGCATGTGATCTAAAGGTTCTTTCTCAGGTAATGAATCTGTCCATTTACAAGCTCATGAAATAAGAAGATGGACTTTGAATCTGTCCCTTGTAGCAACTAAACCAATCAGCAATTAACACTTTGTTTCAAACTTAGAAGAGAAGATTGGTAAGAGAACTTCTCAAACAAACAATGAATCAAAAGGTTCTTTCTTAGGTAACAAATATGTTCATTCCAGGCTTATGAATTAGAGATATGAACTAAAGATCTTGTTTCTTGTAGGAATCAAAATAGTAATTAACAATCAACTCCAGTCACTCTTAAACAAAATTCAAATCATAACTCAATTCTGTTCAATCAAACCTATGTAGTACATAAAACAGTCAATATAATTGAGAGGCTTCATTATGGAACATGAAAATGAGAGATAAAGTCCTTTGGTTCTTGTACCTACTGAGAACACTACAATAACAAACTCAAAATAACATTTTCTTAACGTTCCCATACATCAAACAATTAAATTTTACCCTACAGAAATAGAAAGGAAACTAACTGTCCACATTGATTCAAAAGCAAGCAATTCTGTGTTTAATATTTAAAATGCATTTAAAATTATTAAGAAAACATAACTGTTAAATATTCACACAATCAAACAAAGAATATATAGGGAGGTTACCTTGGTTGGGGCGGTGGGCCCTTGCTGAAGCAACAAGGAACCTCTTAAGAAAATAACAAACTAAAACGTTTTACTCATACCCATAAATTGCATAGCAGCTCATTTGTTCTCTTTCAACTTGTAAAATCGAATCAACAGTTCACCATCTTGTATATTATGGCAATATGAATCATTTTGTTCATTACATCCATACGTATCTCCTATGTATCCTATCTCCTATACAACATCCCTTATAAAGAAGGTGAGCTGATACGATCCAGATCTAAGGATAATTATTAAACAATTTTAAAAATATTACAATTGGTATTTACATCGAATCTCTAGGGATCAAATCCATCCTCATGACACGATGTACATGAGTGATGGAGTCCATCATAATCTAGAAAATGGATTTGGAAGCTTCAATCCAACTGCCTTCTCGAAATCTTCAACAATAGATTTGTCCAACAAATGATTTATGGAAATAGCGAACGGTACCGGAATACAAACAGTTGTAATATTGAGTACCGGAATAGGCGCAATTGTTTGGTATCGGAATAGCTCAGTCTCACTGGTACCGGAATAGGCATAGTTGTTTGGTACTGGAATAACTTAGGGTAGTATCAGATCAATCCTGTTGGTACCAGATCACTATTGTGTGGGTCTGTTGGTACCAGATCAATGCCGAGGTACTGAAATAAAATACTTAGGAGTAAAACAATTAGGATTATACAAAATCAAGCATTTTAATTGAATTAGCTCAAGAAAATTAAACAAAACATGCCTTAATCATAAGTTACCTCTTGTGTACATGGATAAGGTCATTAGGTATGTTTATGGAGGAAATATTCAAGTATAGTCTTATAACATAGGCAAAAAATGCTCGGATACAAGGTGATATAGAGCATTATAAATGTCAAAATGGAGACTCAACATTCCCCCATGCTTAAGTCATTGCATGTCCTCATGCAACAAAGATCTTCAAAACTTCAAAATTGATGATACTCTTCACTCGATCAAGCATTCCCTAAAGTTTCACCTTTCTTTAGATCGTTAAGTTCCTATCATACATATAAACTTCCAGGCCTATGCTTCACATTCTTACCCATGGCAAAGTAGTTATGACGAAAGATTGGAGTCATGAGTCATAGATTAGATCTATTAGTGATTTGTCGTTAAGCCTTATCCAATCTGTTGTCGATCATAGTTAAGAGAAAGGGCTGGATGTGACTCTAATATGATTATAGGATAGTGGCCAAGAGTTTTCATAATGAATTTGACTAATAGGCCCCCCCTTGGCTAGATTACCTTCAAAACAAAAGTGATATAAGCATAGTTTAGATATCATTTGAAGAGAGGAACACATAAGGGAATACATCCCAAGATGATTAACTCGTTTCAGATCCAAGTTTTTAGAGATGAATCTCTTCTTTCTTAGGTAAGGTGAATTACACATATTGAGGGTCCCACTTCTCGTGCAAACCTATTTTTTAAAGATAGAACTCTAAAGTGGATACTTGAAGGTTCTTAAGAACATCATCCAAGAGATATAAAGGTCATATCCTAGCCTTGATTTGATAGTGATTGCTTCAGAATGAGACCCAAGGGTTTTTGTTCAGTTTTAAGTGTGCCACTTTATGTTTTTCAACTCCCTTTACCCGACATAGCCCCGCTGCCAGGAGGTCTGTTCAGTACCCCGACGGGTTTACCTTAGTACCATACAAGCATGGCCCCGCTGCCAGTAGGCCTGTTCAGTACCCCGACAGGTTTACTTGTACTTCCTGATGCTTCCTTTTTATTATATTACTCAAAAGATTTAGAATAATGTATATTGTTTATTGACAGTTTTAGAGTATAAGGAAGGTAGGTGGTATGAGAGTGTTTTAGATTTATTAGGCACATAATTTTTTTTTTTTTTGAAATTATCCCAAGGGTGACATCATTCACATTCAACTTAAATCTTAGCTATTCAATGTATAATGGAACATCTTGGATAATGACTAAGAGGTCCCTCTAGTTAATCCTGTTAGCACTTGGTAAATTTCCTAGAGGTTGAAACAGAAGAAATCTACAAAGGTAACTTTATCCAACCACTTTTAAAGCTGGGATCTATCTCTTCCAGCTTCAGAGAGGGATCTCTCTATATGATTTAGCTATGTTCTCAATTTAGATATTAGGCTAGGTAAGGAAATCTGTAGGTTTTGTTGTCAAAGTGTTTTTGAATTGGTTGAGACAGTCTACACCTCCATTGGGCTATGGGGTCTGTGTTTAATTAAATATGAAATACAACCAGAAACGAGAAAAGAAGACTTCCACAGGGCAAGATAATATACTCACTAGATCTTTAGTAGCTTAAATGATGGACAGAAGAAAAGATGAGAAAGATAATTTCAACTAAGAAGCAGTTAAGAATTTCTTAATGGAAAACATCAGAAGATAAACATTAAAATCTTTAGAGTTGGAAACAGGGTATTCAAGATAAATCCTGCAACATACGTTACTCTTAAAGATTAGTTTCAGAAAACAATATGAACACAAAGAAAGAATAACATTCAACTTAGAGAATAAACATCACTAGTGAATAGATGCAAGAATCCTGTAAAAGTGCCTCCTTTTTATTAATGGAAGATCTCATAAAAATGGTACAGTTTGATAGCGTCATGGTGTGTAGATCAACAACCATCAATACTTCGAAAGGTGAAGTATTTATAACTCAAATTACAAACGTTCCTGTCATAACTGATCAGGATGTGCTAATTCTATTTTTAGCCTAACTAATTTAACTAATCAAACTGCTTGATGACTTGGTGCAATTGCATGCGG
>SNQJ01S0216113.1:12040-27549 GCA_010110895.2 Picea sitchensis | reverse complement strand
ACTATCCATCCATGGGTGTTGTATCTACATGTGCATTTTCCTTCATGTCCAAATAACTTCATCAATCTTGTGGTCCAAAACCCATGACTAGGGTTGACATCAATGACAACAACCAATCTTCCAACAATAAGTGTAGTTATGTGAGTTATGAAGTAGCTTAACTCAGTTAAGTGATTTAAGATCAGTTGTACTAGTTGCAACTAAACTTACACTAGTGAGAGTTTAGTGAATTAATTATTAATTAATTCATAATCAGTGATCTCACATGCAACGAAAGATTTACCACTATTAACTACATGCATGTCAGATCCATTGGAGACCCAGTTGAGATAACAGGTGAAAGGAACAGTTTGGCTATCAATTGTGATTTGAGTGAAGTGCACTCATGCAATCACAAACACAGTGGATGTTCCCATGAGAAATGTGCAACCTAGGAAAGAGGCATTCGAATTCATTTGCAAGTTTTCCATTGTAGGGATTGCATAGAGGAGGCAGGTTCTCTGGAGGCAGAGATTGGCGCATGTATTTGTTGATTTTTGTATGACAATGTGGTATGATTGTATTGTACTGAGAGCTCTTGGATTAGAGTTTTGTATGAGATTGTTTCATGATCCATGATATACATAATATATGATAGTGGGGTTTTTAGCTTTATGCTTTCCTGGTAAAACATTTGTGTTATGTGTGATTGATCACTCTTCTTGATATTGCAATTGGAAATTGTGTTTTAAATTCCACAAGAATATTAGTAGAAGCGATTATGTATTTAACAATGGAATATAATTGTTAGATCAAGAGAATCCAAGCAATACATAATTTGTATTAAAATTTCTACAAGGTCGTTGGACCTACTTCAAAATCAGATTTTTCTTATGAATTGTCTAGAATAAAGATATATCATAAAAATTCAAAGACAAGCATCATACCATCAACAATTAATAAAGTAATAATTTTGTAGTTTGGACTGTCTTAAAACCTTCAAACAGTGACCCTTTAAACAAAATCAAATTTAGCAATCTAAGAGTTTATGATATGCAATGGATATATGTTGGTGGATTCAAATAGACCAGTTTCTAATCCTTGCCTAATCTTTGGGAAATGGAGTAAAATCACTTTGATACTTGGAAGATTTGATTAAAGACAATATTCAACCAATGAAGATTCTCAACACATTAGTCCTATTTAGTTATAACAATATTGGAAATTTAAATTCCAACGAGCATACTAAGATCATAAAGATGCAATATTACTTTTGGTATATTCTTGTTTCATCACATAACATCAAATTCCTATACATGAAGTAAAAGACAACTTTCTATTATGAGAAAAAACCTAAGTACATAACATAATCTAGATATGAAATTAAGGGTTTTTGAGAGGACAAAGGAGTCAGTTACAAATATTTACAGGTGGAAAATCACCAAGTTTATTGGTCACTGATATAGGATTGAAACGGGCACCCATTGTAGAATGAAAAAATGTTGTTTCTATCCCTTCCTTTAAATGCTTTAAGTTAACAGAAGGTCTCAAAAAGTTGGAAAATCTGGTCACTAGTTATTGGCTTTCTTGGTTTTGTTAAGGAGTTGTGGTTATGGTTCTATTTGAAAATAAAATATAGTGGAAATTCAAAAGCTACTAGATGGGATAGTTTACCTTTAGTGGAATGAATTATTAGACATGAGAATGTATATCATGGGAGATATGGTCAATACTGGAGCTACATTGGTCTCGTGGGAGGCTTTGTATGGAAGAAGAGGATGTTTCTTCCCTAATCCTACAGATACCTGACATATACTTCGTCAACAAAGTGATAATACATTAATGATTGATATGTAAAAGAGTTGAAATTGTGGCACATGTCAAGCCTAGAAAATCACCAATTGGAGAGTCATCATATAATGGAGCATGTTCCAAGGGAGGAATATCACCAGGAGAATCTCCTATATATGTAATATAACATTGTAATATTCATTAGAATCCATATTGGCATATAAAATAATACAAACTTGAAACATACATTACATCAATTGGGAGTCCCACTAAATGTACTTGTAATGGTAGGAAAACTAGAATGACACTGCATCTGTCTATGTCCATGGATTGAAGCCACAATAGTGGATTGTTGCATCCCTACAAACATCCACCTATTGCTCCATTAAAAACATGGTGATGTATATATATACTAATATTAACATATTGATCTCACCACTCTACAAAACTCACCTGGGACAATAGAGGATACATTGTTGGCAAGAGGATGATCCCGCTTGTTGAGGTGTGGAAAATGAAATGGTTCATATTCAGATGCAGAATAAATTTCCAATATGCCTATTTTGTTGCTTCTTTTATTTTTCTCTTTAGGCATAAGGAATCTCTTCTTCCTCTTCAAATATGTCTCAAAATCTCCCAACCCAAGAGTGAAAATATAATCCATAATGTCAATATTGTTGGCATCATCCAACATTTTGTTTTACCACACCAATCAACTGTTCAGTCTTGCTTAAAGTGGCAGGAGGACTGTTTCGAAGAAACTATATGTATACAAAAAACTCCTCTCTATCCAATTGAAGTCCCTCGACATATTGATCAACATTGTCTCTAGCCACAATAGTTGTGCTAGCATGTACATCAAGGTTGAACACCTCTACAATTATCTTAGGAGGGGCATTGAATGAATTGGGTGTTGCATCCTGGTCCAATAAAGGGTTTGAATCCCCTAAAGAACAATACAACCAATCCACCTTTATGACGTCCTTACAAATGTTGTTGCAAATAGACCATGGGAAATCACAAGCTATAAAATTGGTACGATACCATGTGACAAGATATTGTTTATTGGGCTTAGTTTGACTTTAAACCCAGTAAGTGTGAGATATACTCTCATGGGGTTTGCAATCACTACCTGGAATTCTTCTATCCTTTTCTATTGATGATTCAATATGGTTCTCTTTCTTGTAGTTGCTCAAATACCATTCCTTTTTGAAAATTTCCTTGAACTGGTAACAAGGCTCAAGATTTGTCAAGAGGATATAGAACAACCAATCCATCCTACGAGCACATTTTTTTCTTCGA
The DNA here is from genome assembly GCA_010110895.2 of Picea sitchensis. Classification (NCBI taxonomy): domain Eukaryota; kingdom Viridiplantae; phylum Streptophyta; class Pinopsida; order Pinales; family Pinaceae; genus Picea; species Picea sitchensis. The sequence goes on along the minus strand of SNQJ01S0216113.1, from coordinate 24,477 downwards.
TCGGATAGAAAGTTTGTCTTCAGGTAACTATGGTATGACTAAACAACATTGTTTGTCTCCTGATTTTCATGGGGAAAATATCGACATCCTTTGACCCACATCCTTAAATATAAAAAAACAAGTTAATGGATATATCTCACGTTTATGAAACAAAAAAATGAAAACAAAAGAACGAGTATGTGAACTTACTAATATTATCACCGACAACTTAGTTCTTCTTAAAATAGTCCAAAAAAATATCTTCATTTTCAAACTTGTTGAAAAAGCCTTCAAGCATTGCCTACTTCATCTTTGGAACAATTCTTCATGATATAACCTAGCTCATTGAACATCTCTTTCACTTTTTCTAGACTACTGGCCAACCTGTTCACATTTTTTAGCCATGCCCTTTGTACATTCCAAACACACAAGATCACTTCGCTTCTTGTGATCCTCCTGCCACATTCAATTCATTTTAGGTGAGACAATTTTCCAATAAATATAAGTTGTTGGATTATTGAGAGGGGGGATGAGTCAATAATAGACCATTTTAATCCTTTTTAACCATAAAATGCAAGTGTTATATCAATGTATCATTATCATCCAATAGTTTCAGAGTAAATAAATGTTGGCATAGGGGAAAACCCAGGGTTCAACACTTCAATAGCGCACCAACAAAATCGTAAATACCGGCCCTTTCGGCAACACCTGTGAATCAGGAGAAGTCTCACCCAAGGTAGAGGCATGGGGGGTTACAGGACTCAAGTGTCTGTAACCAAGGTGGGACACAGATTTGTGATTATAACACTTCGCAGAGTACTTAGGAATAACCCACATTAATTCATTAGTTTTTTTCACATTGCAGATAAAACCCTAATTACAGATCGACACAGTAATAATGAAAAAATATACATTGCACGTAGAATCAAAAGTTATATCTAACACATTCAACATAGACAAAGAACTAAGAATTCATAGATCTATCTATCATTCACAATAATCAATGCACTAAGAAAATCTAAAGCATAAATATCATAACACAAAGCAACCCATCAACACATGATATATGTGGTTCACCCCAGTGTGGGGCTACGTCAACCAACTGCTTCTTCTTCTTATTTATTAGGCTTCAATCTCTTACATTCCCCTGCTCTTGTGCACCAAGCCACAGAGCGAAGCTTCACACCAGACATGAGATCTACGCACTGCACACCAGATCCACCTTCCCAAAATCAGGTCAAGCCACAGAGCCAACTCCTCTATGAGGCACCGAGCCTTACATACACGATCTGTTGCATAAAGAAACTCAAAGCTACTTGCCTCTTGCACTTAGCTAGATACTACTTACTTAGCTACTTCTACCTTACAATCTTTTCTTATTTATACTTTTACAAAAAGGCCTAATCATGGGTAAACCCATGGGCCAACATCCCATAACCCATTACATAAACCCTAATGAGCCGCTTGCTGGGATCACAAAATAAGTGATATCCCACGATCTCAGCTCCGCCTGGGTGCTCCATCTTCAACCAACCTATCGAAGTCCAAAAAGTGGTCAAACCCGACCAAAGTTTCCTCAAAACTTGGTCAAGGGCCAACATGCCCCCAACACTCGCTTATTGCTCATCTCGAGTCACTCAGATCTGGGTAGTGCATGATCCAGGTGGATATCGATGGCCACCCACCTTTTCCAAATGGCTCAAAACGACTTTTTGGCAATTTTGGCAATTTACTATTTTTAGCAGTTTTTTCGGGTCCTGAACTTCCGGGGCCATTTTGAGGCCCTAAACGATGTTTTTTTGGGTATGTTGCTCTCAAAAAATACCATCTATGATGAGCATTGTAGGCCTCGAATAGATCTTTCCAACGAGCTATCATTCACCCTAAACGGAGATCGTACGCAAAAGTTACGCCCCTGGGAAGTTGATGTACTAACTTACCCAAACGGGGCCCACATGACTTTTGGCGCTTCATCTCCTAGGGTTAGGTTTTTGGCTGTCTAGGACTTTTGGAATTCCTGTTTATTGTAAAAATGCCTTCAGAGCCTCATTGTAACCATATTATTGCGAATGTGAGTAGCCGTCACATCTCTTCTCAGAGATAAGATGCCACCATTCTAGCGAGTCTTTCACTCTGTATTTTTATAGTCTCTGTACATTTCTCTGATTAATAGAAATCGTGTATTACTGTATATCTATGTTTATGGTTGCATATCTGATACATTTATGTTATATTATTGAATATATGCAATATCTCTATGCATTTCTTTATTATATCTCCGCTCTCATTTCGTGCCGAAAATAATCTGGATCAGTGCTTCTTCGAAAGCCTCGAGCTTGGCTCGAGCTGCCTCGACTTGTTGCTTCAACTAATATTCCTACTCAGTGAAATCCTGGATCATTTTCTTTGTAACAGGCCCTTCTAGGCATTGTTCCATTGTCGCAACCTCTTGGTCTAGCTATGAACCTTGTCCTTCGATCTCTTCAAAAACTGCACAGGCTTCCTCTTGCACCGGTTGTAGCCTTTGTGTGACCTCCATGACTTTGCCCTGGATGGCAGTAGTCTGTTGTTGGGTCATGTGTTATTCTTGTGATCTCTTCATTCTCTCAACCATAGTGAGTGACTTCATCTACGCTTGTACTATCATTGCCTACTATTGCGCTTCCAACTTCCTAATCTCTGGGTCTTCCATGAGGCATTCGTAGGTCTGTGCACTTTTGTTGCTTAGCTCCTTTCATTCTGAAGCGGGGACTCTGATCCTTTCCACTTCTCTCTTAGCGGATTCCTCCCTCTGATCATGCACTTCTTGTGGAGTGCTTGGTACTTCTTGAAGCTCTGACTCTGTTACCCTTTCTTGAAGTTGTAGGATGGCCTTAGTGAGATTCATCACTTGAACCTCAACTGCCTCATGTTCCTCCTATGTCGAACTTGACACAGAGTGAAGTGCTTTGCTCACCACTTTCTTGACTGCAATCTGCTCTACGAGTAGTTGGTCCTTTTCCTTCTGTATCTTTTCTTTTGTCTCCCTCGAGCATCACCTAGAACTCATATCTCTCATTTTCATACATGGTTACACAGTACTGCACAACTCGAAGTTGCTCCAAGATATCCTCTTTTTCTTTCTTCATGGCTTCTATAGCTTGTTCGTTTTCTTCATGGAATCATTGAAGTCGAGCCTCTATTGCATATTCCAACCTTCGAAGTTGGGCTGGTTCATCCCCCAACTCTGCAGTCTTTGACGAGGAGGGCACAACAGGTACTGCGTGACTAACTTGAATAGCTCATTGTATCTCCTTCATCTCTTTCTCAACTCTTACATACAACTCTTCTTGTTTCGCGCCATATCTCTGTAAGAGGTCCTTGGATGCATCCTCCATCGCTCCATGGACTACACCAATGTCATCCTCCATGAGCGTAGCCTTTAGCTGGGGCTTACTTGTGCATGTATTTTTTCTTTCTAAAGGTTTCTGCAAAGAATATTTCCTCTTCTTCCATGTTTTTGTCTCAGTAGGGGGGTCCTTCGGTGGTGTATCCTCTTCTTCTCCTTGATTTTACCCTTCTTCCCCTTCTCCTTCTTGATTTAATTTGTCTCCTCCTCCTAATGTGGGTGAGTCAAATTTTCTTTATTTTGATGTGTTTTCCTCCTCATCAATTTCTATGTTTTGGACTTCCTCCTTTTTATTCTTCTTCTTCACTCTAGTCTATCCAACATGCTCGACCCGAGTGACCAAGGGGATTCCTATGATGTTAGGGTCAGAGAGTTCTGCATCATCAACCAGTATAGGGAACCTTTCGGCCACTCCTTTGTGATCTATTCCATATCTTTGTATGTCATCTTATAGTAGGATTGTAATTTCTCCTTGCTCTCATCCCTATGCGTAGTGATATAAATAAAGTGTCGATTTGTGCAAAACTTAGCTAATGGTCTATATCGTTGCAATGTTCATGGATTCATGCATGGAAAAGACTCAACAATAACCTTCAACTACTGATAGTAGGCATGGAACACTGCATTTGATTTCCACTGCTTTGACATGTCATTCATGTACCATAGAGTGGAGAACTTCATGGCTAATGGGTCCAAAGGTTCAATCTCCATGAAGGCAGCTCTTTCCGACATTTTCCAAGAGACAAATTTGATTAGCACAATCAACCAGCTAAAATGGAACTTGTATCCTTGATCCTGTGCTTCACGGCATTCTTTCTCGAGCTCATTGAAAAGGTATCTCGCCCAATTCATTTGTATCCCCTCCATGCATTTCCCTACGAGGTACACCATGAACATGGTGACCTGCGTGGGGCGGTTCTTTTTAATGAAATTTCCAGCTATGAGATGACAAGCTAAGCACACTACACCATCCTCGATGGAGGCTACCTTGTAGCCTCGCTTTCCCTTCTCAACTTCGTCATATGACTCCTTAATGCGTTGTGCCAAGGAGTGATCTGATGTCTTCCCTCGGTACAACTGTTGAGAGTCGGGTCCCTACATGCTCAGTCCTGTTATCAGGTGGATCAATGTCAGATCCACAGTAATGCACCTACCGAGCCACATATATCCTCCATGATAGCACGACAAGAATATTTTAATGCAAGCATTAACCTCCTCATGTTGGTTGAAGTGATGGATCTTCACCACGTTGAGTATCATGGATTGCACGAGCTCCTTTATCTAAGGCTGGGAGATGATGTGAGGCTTATTCCTAGTTGTCTTCATCAAATATCTGTGAGGCATTAGCATTGTGTAGTTCTTTCTATCACCAAGGTTGAAATCATTGTTCTTCAATGCTACGATCTGTCCCAACTGGCTTCCTTCTACATGTATCCCCTTCAGGATGTACACGGTGATCAATGTATAGTCGAAGTCCCATGGAATATTGTCACGGTTAACCGTGCCAGCCAAATGTGGGATGTAATTAGGTAATATCAATGGCATCTACTTCGCATTAGACAGATTATCGTGATGCTTACTGTACTTCTCAATAGCGGGGTTAGTACAACTAGAACGTCATCCAGTCAAGGGGGAAGCCTCCAATCCCTTGATCGATGACACGTGTATTGCTTCAAGCATAGCTTTATTAGCCATAAACATCTTCAGAACCTCTTCGACATATTTCTCTACTCGGTGCGCTCGGTCGACATTCTTACTGTTAACAAATAAGTCGGGGTAGGTGAACAGATAGTGGGGAAAGAAACAGTTGGTGAGGTCTGATAGCACAACTCAACTCACACAATCACTTCGTTTTTCTTGTCTTAGATAATCACGAGTAGAAAAAAGTGGTCCTAGAGCAATGTCCAATGGGTTAAATAAGAAAGTGTCGTAATAGATTCTTCCAATAGCCATGACTGCTTCCATCAATGTGAATCTGTCCATTATGGTGGCTTCCATCAATGTGAATCTGTCCAAGATGGTTCTTGTTCTTGTTCCTCTTCCTCTTCACAATCTATGTAGAATAATTTCTTCTCACCACACTTATGCCCCTTACTGTACTTGCTGCCACAATTAAAGCATAAACCTTTTTCTTTTTTTTCCTCCAATTGTTGAGGTGTCAACCTTGTAGGTCGAGGTGTTTTAGAAGAAGGAGCATTGTTCTCTCTATAGATGTTAGGATTGGTCCTTCTAGTAGCCATAGCCATACTTTCTAACATTTTCTTGCCACCTTGAATGAATTCTCCAATGATTTGGATTCGAAGCCCAGAACCTCATGTTGAATGTTATCCTTTAAAGTTCCTATGAACACATCAATCAATTTCTCATCTAGAATGTCGGTTACCTTTATATTCAATCTTTGGAAGTTCTCAATGTGCTTTCGGTAACTGAACCACTTTTGTAGAGGATTTATCAATTGGCTTAAAGAATGTATCCTTATTATCCTCATAATTGCTATCATTTCTTCCATGAAAATTGTCAGGAATTGTGAGAAATTTGTGAGAACAAAGCCATCGATACCATACAAATTGATTAGGTTCTAAATGAAGCAATTCATACCTTTTGTGTATGTGGCACATTATGTATATCAAATAATTTCTCCATCGGAAATTATCCATGTGATTGGGTCCTTGTCATCAAACTTCCTCATATCAATCTTAGAACAGTTGGTCTTCAACTAAAGTTGGAGTTTCTCCATTTGGATTCACCTTCTTGTGTCCTCGTCATGAATTTCATGGTATGCATTTTCACTTTCGGTGTCTTCTTTGTTACAAAAAATTTGTCAATACTTCCATGATCTCCTGCCACCAAACCATCCATCTTTGCCTCAAACTTAGCTTCCATCTCTTGTAGTTCATCTTTGTTACTATCTTCTTTGTAAAATCATTTTATGTCCCTACTCATTTCTAACCTTCATCAAGAGTCCAAATGGGATTGTCACGGAGGCTTTTTTGGAGTCCAAGTAGGATTGTCTGGAGGCTTATTTGGTGTAGAAGTTCCCTTTTTGGGTGGCATGTTGGCCAAGTATCACTTTTGAACCTTGATTTTGAGGTGGTTCTCCTAGACAATCTTTCTTCTGTTGTATCTCCAAAGTTTCTGCCGTTCTGGGTATGAAAATTTATTTTATGTAGTTCTCTAATATTTCTTCTCTGTAATGCCACAGGTCTTATCAAAATTGGATGTGCCACGTGGAATTTATGGTAACTTCCCCACAACTTGTCGATTTTTTTCCTTTCCATGAGATCTCACTTTTATAGTGTGCCCCACACAAAATAATTGATATAAAATTCTAAAAATAATACCTGAAATACTAAAGATTGTCCATGATCCAATGAAACCAGTCCCACTCAATTTGGATACTCTAGGACGAAGTTATGATTGTTTTACCTGGAACACCTTCTTGAGACTAGTCAATAGGACTAGTCAGATACCCTATCTTACACAGGGTGTATCTACAAATTTAATATGACCCAGAAGCTGAAATGTTTACCACAGATGCCTTACTAGTTTATTTGAATAGCCTCTAGATTTCAGGGTCTGAAACATTACAAAAACGTTTTTATAGCGAAAATTCCGCAATGACTCATTTCAGGATGATTCCAGAACCCTATCTTGTATAGGTTGTATCTATGAAAGTATAAGGCCTCGGGATATGAAATTGTAAGCCAACGTACCTTGATCCATCTTCTAAATATCCTCCAAGTTGTTCCTTCTGAGACATTGTATAAAAAAAGTTATAGCAAAAATTCCAATTTGTCTCAGATGTAGCAGCGAAACCCCAAGACCTTGAGCTCTGATACCATATGTTAAGAACCAAATATCAATATAGAATAGAAAAACCTCAAACAAAGTACTCAACACCTTGAAAAAGAAATAATTTCATATAATAAGCCTCTTCAAGGGTGAAACCTCCTTTCACCCCACTTAAAATGTTCAAGTACAAGATGATTCCAAATGAAAATGTCTCCTTGGTATATATAGGAGACTAGGAGGTATAATTACAACTAATGGAATAAAGCCAACATAAATAAAATAGCATTACTAATGTAAAATGCCCCAATTAAGGGGTAATGAGCCAATATTAGGGCTTAACATTTTTGGTGGCCCGATCTATCTTTCTAGATATTTTTAGTGTGTTTGGAGGCTTCTTCCATCACGAACGAAATATTGAGCTTGACAATATTCAAGAGGGCGCAACCTGGATTAGGGTTTCAACAGTTTGGAGGGGTATACTTTGGCATCTAGACTTCAAACTTCAGGGAGGGCTTCTGCTTGCCCCAATATACCTTTTTGTGGAGTTTATCACTATTTGGAGATCTCCTTCAGCTGGGCCAAAATCTTGGTCTTCTCATCATCTTCAGCAGGACATGCCATCATTTAGGGGGGTTTGGACGTGACCCTGGTTCTTCTTGTATTGACCTTCATTACATATCCTACCTTTGGAGGCTTGTTTTGTCTTATCGGGAGAATTTTGTAGCGGCTCATGTATTATCTCTTGGATCCATCTGATGTTATTCCAGATCTACATCCACTTTGTATCAGGTTCTTTCTTTTCATAATAATAAAGGTCAGATCGATGCTTCCGGGTTCCATATCTTGTGTACTGGTTAGATCTTGTATTTCTATTGAGTATATATTTAGATATGTGCTTAATAAATTAATATAACTTTAAGGCCGAAACTTGAGAGGCCAACCTACAAACACAGACAAATAACAAGTAAATTAGTGGTCAGTTAGTGTTCCAAGTGGAAAAATTGGCTTGGGAACATTACAGTGGTGTCAAAGTTCTGATCCCCCCATCCTATGAAGATTAGTGCATGCAGAAATTCAGTGGAATTTATATGGGCAGAAGGAGGAAACAGATAGGTGAGGAAGAAGCTGATATGGATGGTTCAGGTGAGGACAGTGAGCCACAGGGCTTGGAAATATTAACATAAGAACTACGTAAATCCATACACTAGACAGAGAGTACATTGGTCAACCACTTACAAGAAATCCAGGAGGAAAATTGTAGGGGACATGCCTAAATATCAGAGACCTTGAGGAAGGTATATGAAAACCAAACAAGGATAACAGAAATGTTGATGGCGATGAATCACAAGGGTAAAGGTCCATAATCTTATGGAAACAAGGAAACTAGTGGATCTCATGGAGGAAATAGGTATCAGGAGGAACATATTCCCTATCATAATTCTGAGGGAAGCCATGGAGGTGGATCACTATAGGGACAAATAGGTAGAAGGACTACTCCTAGGCATACTTACCCTCATTCACAGATGAACCCGCACAACCCAACCACCTAGATGAGTTTGATGATCTCTTTGATCAATATTCCAGGGAGTACAACTCATTGAACTTATCTTTTTAGAGACAGATCACCCTAGATCAGTTCTGTGGATTAAAATTTAGAAACAAGCCCAGGGTGTACCACAGGAGCAACTATGAGTTTGAGTGTAATGCTAGGAAGATGGAGATTCCCTACTTTGATGGTTTGACCAAGATGACTACACAAGCATGGGTACAAAAACTAGACACTTACATGCAACTTAACCCTATAAGGGAGATGGATGCCATCAAGTTGGCCACCACGTACTTGGATGTAAAAGCTCATGATTGGTGGTATCATGTGTTGACCACACTTGGACACAATCAGATAGTGGCATACATAGAGTTCACTTAGAGACTCATTGACAGGTTTGACCAGGGGGATCCAAAGATACATTTCAGGGAACTCGCATAGCTCACACAGACGGGAGCACCAGAGATGTATATTGAGGAATTCCATAGGCTAGCAGTCATGGTGCATGATGTATCATAGTCTAGACTCATGATTCTCTTCATCGAGGGTTTGATGGAACCCTTGAAGGGTTGGGTTAAGGCTTTTAAGACTACCAACCTACAAGATGCTATCTAGAGGACGAGAGATCTAGGCCTATATTGAAAACCAAAATTTGTACCTATACCACCTCTAAACACCGTAGGTAGAGACTAAACACCTCCAATGAACCTAGGAGGAAGAGACCCAAGGGGGTTTGACAGGGGAAGAGGTAGGATGGATGAGAATACTAGAAGGTAACTGAGAAGGAAACAACTATGCTACACATGAAAAGAGCCATGGAACCCATCCCACAAGTGTATGGGTTGTGGTCAAGTTCATTACATTGAGGTGACATCAGATAATGAAGAGGATGAGGATTTTGGTCACATCCAGAATATGGAGGCAGATGCCACCGAAACTGTAGAAGAGGAGGCTATAGGTCACGACAGTGTAGCAGAGGAGAGAGCTACATTGGCATCCATTAGTGGGGTACCCAAGTACAACACCTTCATGATGAGATGAGTGTTGTAGGGGAAAAAGGTTTCAGTGCTCATTTATGGGGGTGCTTCTCACAACTTTATTGACTCAGTATTGCCACAGAGGAGGCATATACCAACAATTGAGTTTGAAGGATTCAAGGGAGGTAGCAGGAGGAAGTGCCATGCCATGTAACAGGTACATTCCAGGGATGAATATTACACTGGGTAGGCATGATTTAGTACATGATGTTTATGTGATGGACCTCCCTGACACAAATATAATACTTTGAGTACAGTGGCCTAGTACATTGGGGCCTATCACCACCAACTACAAGACCATGGAGATGTATTTCATAGAGGAGAGTGGAAGAAAGGTAGTCCTCAGAGGAATGACAGGCAACACAACTAAGGTAGTCACAATGAAGCAGAAGGAGGCCATTTTTAGGAGAGAGGATATTGTGTATGTTTCTGAGTGCAAGATTTTGGCATGTATGGACAAAAGTCGGAAGATTCACTATGCACCAGAGATCCAGAGGATCATTTAAAAACATAGTAAGGGGTTTGGACCTATCCCACTAGGTGTGCCACTAGACAATGAATTTGAGCATATCATTGAGTTGGAGGAAGGGGAAAATCCAGTCATCACCATGCCTTACAGACACCCAAAGAAGTACAAGGACAAAATAGAGAAGGCCATCAAAGAGCTCTTAGATATGGGTCACATTAGACGAAGTTCTAGCCCTTTTTCCTCTTTAGTGGTACTGGTCAAGAAGAAGGATGGAACCATGATCATGTGCATTGAATTCAGGGCACTAAACAAGAAGACTATCCAAAAACAATATCCCATTCCGAGGATTGATGAGCTATTGGATGAGCTCCATGGGGTTGTTTATTTCACAAAGATTGACTTGTGCTCTGGCTACCATCAAATCAAAATGAGGGAGGAGGACATCCCTAAGACTTATTTCAGGTGTCACTACGGCCACTATGAATTCATAGTGATGCCATTTGGATTAACCAATGCACCAGCCACATTACAGTCATGTATGAACCATGTCTTCAAGAAACAGTTGAGGAAGCATCTTCTTGTATTCTTTGATGACTTGCTGATATATAAAAAGACGTGGGAGGAACACCTTCAACATGTGGAATAGATCTTAACTAACATGGAGGGCCAATCCTTGTATGCCAAGGAGTCCAAATGTGTTTTTTTTATGATAGAGGTCCTCTACCTGGGGCACATTATTGGAGTTAAGGGGTTACAGGTACATCAGGAGAATATCCAAGCAATAGTTGAGTGGCCCACACCTAAAACCCTTACAGGGTTGAGGGGATTTTTTGGTATTTGTAGCTATTACAGGAGATTCGTCAAAGGGTTCTCCCAACTTTGTGCACCTTTGACCGATATAACTAAGAAAGGAGACTTCATATGGAGTGAAGAGCCTTCATATGGAGTGAAGAGGCCCAAGCTACATTTGACAGGATGAATAAACTAATGAGCACATGCCCAGTATTAGCCTTACCAGATTTCTTCCAACACTTCACATTGGAGTGTGATGCCTCCGAAGAAGGCATTGGGGATGAATTGATGTAGAATAGGAACCCTCTTGTCTATGAGAGCCAAAAATTGAGGGGTCTTGAGCTGATTTACACCATCTACGACAATTATATGCTAGCTATCATGCATGCTTTAGCCAAATGCAGGAAATACTTGTTAGGTGCAAGATTTGTAGTGAAATCAGATCACAACATCCTTAAGTACTTCTTGAAACAGAAGTACTTAAACGAGAGGCAACATAAATGGTTCAACAAGATACATGCCTATGATTTTGACATTGAATTTGTCAAAGGGAAAAAAAACATAGTTGCAGATGCCTTATCCATGATGCCATCAGTTTATGCCATGACAGATATATCGGTTGACTGGAAGTCCCACCTCTTGGTGGAATATTCCAAGTATAAATTCTCTTGTCAGTTGATAGATGGGAAAATATATGATGATAACTTTAGAGTCATATATGGCATCATCTACTACAAGGGTCGAATCTTCTTAGTTCCAGAGTCAACCTTCAAAGCCAAGATACTACAAGAATGTCATGATTAACTGATGGCAGGGCTCCAAGGGATTGGAAAAACATATAGGCAGGTAAGGGAAAGGTTCTCATGGAAGGGCCTCAAAGAGGATGTGATGAGTTGCATCAAGGAGTGTACTACTTTCCAGGAGAATAAGGATGAGCACACTCATCCAGCAGGGCTATTACAACCTCTACCCATCCCCGAGAACAAATGGGAGAGCATAAACATGGACTTCATAACAGGATTGCCAAGGGCACAAGGTAAGGATTTCATTTTCGTAGTAGTAGACAGGTTGAATAAATTTGCACACTTCTTGTCCATTGCTATGGAATTCAGTGCAACACAAGTGGCTGAATTATTCTTCAGAGGTATCTTCAGACTACATGGTCTACCCAAAACCATTGTTAGTGATAGGGATAGCCGATTTATGAGCACTTTTTGGCAAGAGTTATTCAGGATGGTTGGTACGGCCTTGACCCCTAGCACTAGTTATCACCCGTAGACTAATGGGAAAACTTTAATAGTCAACAAATGGGTATAAGGCTACTGTTATCCATATTTCTGGTTATCGAGATGATGACATGATGATGACATGGTGATGGAAGATCTAACTCTTCTTTAAGATCATTTTCATGAAGAAAGTTACACTTATCAGCTT
>SNQJ01S0216111.1:7311-23038 GCA_010110895.2 Picea sitchensis | reverse complement strand
CGACGTGCCCTTCAGGATGCACCACGTGCTCCAAGGGTGCCACTCACCAACTTGTGTTTCTTTTGTGCGACGTGCCCTTCAGGATGCACCACGTGCTCCAAGGGTGCCACTCGCCAACTTGACTGATTGGTATACATCTATAACCTCTGGAGTCAACACTCCTCCAGGTGAACTTGTGGGAGACTAAAGCCTCTAAGGAATAAGTCCCCCGCCTTATTGTGTTCCCCTTAGAATCATCATGAGCGACTATTGCAGTCTTCCCTCACGACATCGTGGATCCTCTCGAACTAGGTAATCATTAACCTACAGTTCGAGGCATGGTGGGAGTGCTAGTAGGTTGTGGCAGGGCTGATGTCAACCCCTCTCCCTCAACCTCTCTGGAAATCGTGTGTGGCCCCTTTACTCCATATGTGAGTCTGGTCAGCAATATATCGTCAGCCTGCATCATCAACAATCGTGTCAGAACATGTCCACATCAATCATCAAATCAATGAAATATCACAGTATATAAATCAACCCAAATAGAACACTCCCTGACTCAATCCAGAGTCCAAGGGGTTCCATCGATGCCTCTGCATCATCAAGGTCCAAAACCCTGCACACTTAATAAAACTGAGTCAATAGCACCTGTCTATTGTCAAAGAAGTAAAACATCATGTCATCTATCATAATGCATCATAATCAAGGATAAATGTTTTATCATCATAAAATTCCAGATTATTTGCGAGCAAGTGTCCTCAAAGAATAACTTTTCTCAGTGCACCAGAGTGGGATGTTACAGTACTTGTATTGATCTCTGATCTTTGTCATCTATGTTTGGTAAAGTCTTCATCAGTGTATCTATCCATTCTGAAATCTCATAGACTAAGCTTCATCACAACCATCAATTATGAGATACCACTTGATCCATTGAAGATATGATTGTTCAGACCATCGATTTCATATTTGTAATAAGTGGACTACTAGCCATTCTATTGACATACTTCCATCTACCGACATGCATGGCCTACTGTTGTATTCACCAATTATTTAGGAAAGCATCCTAGATATTGAATGTATCGAGAGTCAATCTTACAACATGACACATTCATCTATGTTCATCATCATTTATATTATACAAGCTCACCAGTACACAAAGATCACAAAGTGTAGACATAACCTAATGGTAGTGTTCTTAGGGCATCATATTCACCAAGAACTACAATCTTTTAAGTTATGTTACACAAGCTCTTCAAAAATTTCAAAATCTACACACCCAATAAAACAATGAATGCCACATACATATTCTTTTAGTGATATGTTACTATTTGCAAAACAAATAATGTCTTTCAACTAAAGCGTATTCACAACAATGTTATGGGCAACATTAATGATCTCAGTTTGTCAAAGAGATGGCTTATTGATTTCATGGCCCATAAGAAAAGGTAGCAAGTCATTCTAAACAACATGATCATAGATTTGCTTCRACAGTTTTTGGAAGTTCAAYGTTTTGCATATGTTTTTCCTCTGTTGATCCAACATGTGCATATTCATCTTGTGATATATATGAATTTCTTTGATAATAGATAATTATTGTCTCCTATGTGCTTTTCCTGCATACAATTCTCCACACGATTGTCTAGTCACACCTTCCAACACCAACTAACAACAATACTTCTCCACCCAACGGTTCCAAACAAAAACGAAATGAAAAAAAAAAAAAAAACTAATACTCTCGCACTCTTACATATTCTCAACTCTCGTGTGAAGGAGTTACACCTAAAGCTACCAACTCGGATACCAACTTGGAAAAATTTATTGCATACAAAAACTATATCGTATTTTATCATCACCACATATTTATACATCAAACTTAGACTTAAAATATATATTATATCTTAGTAATACAATCCATTTGTTACCACACACATAAATATGATCTAAATCTAATAACTCTTAATAAAACATATCACTTAGAGATTACATTAACTAATACATTATATCATGAGGAATGCCAATACTAATATTTTTCTTTATATTATATATAGGATGAAACTTTCTCCATCTTAATTATTATATATGACAAAAAGTTATCCATCTTAATAATAAACATAATGAATATCAATACAAATTAATTTATTAAAAAAATATATTACAAATTATTAAAAATTAAAAATATATAAATCTATAAAATTGTAATTTAAAATATATTTAATTATTTGATATTATTAGTTTAAAAAAATATTTACAAATTATTAAAAATAAAAGATATATAAATCTATAAAATTGTAATTTAAAATATATTTAATTGTTTAATATTATTAGTTTAAAATGTTATTTTTTATCAATATTATTTCCATTTTCTTTTAAATTAAAAATTTATTTTACAAATACAAATTTTTAAAACTTATACATTAAATTTTAAATTGAAAAATATAATAATAAAAAATGAACACAATTATAAGCTTGGCACATGCTCTATAATGCTAAAGCACCTTCATTGTGTAAATATTATAACTTAAAATTGCCTTAACGTGGAAGATGATCACTTTACTATGAATAATACCAAGTAGGTTTTTAATGAAGATCGAAAAGCGAATTAATCTTTAATTTAAAAGATATATATTAATTAAATTAAATTTATTTAATTCACTAATTTATATATTTAAGTATTTTTAAAAATTATCTAATATTTTTAATATATATACACATTATTATAATTAATAAAATTGGTTAGACTAGTGCCTCTTTCAAAAAAATTATCCCTGTTACAAAGAAAGTGTTGGGTGGATCTTGCCCCCCTAAAACTTTCCCTTACCTGGTGAAACAAAAGACTGGGAAATGACTACGTAGCAAAAATACTAGATTGTTTTTTACTGACAAGAAACTATGTGGAATCTCATTTGATGTGTAGACAATGGGTGGGGTGCGAGGGATGAATCTGATCATCATCCTATCTTCCTCGAAATTGCTTCTGAGCTAAAGAAACACGCAAGCCCATGCAAGGACAAATCCGAACTGTCAGATCGCATGGAAGGAGCAACCCATTAACCTGGTAATCATGATCGTCTGATATGAAGATGAGGGAGGAGAACCATCGGTCAACGACTGATTAAGTCATGACCGTCAGATTACGGGGGAGACTGATCAATGGGAGGGGTCATTGAGGAATTGAAAGATGGAGTTAACCAGTGCATTGTTTCAAGTTCCACAATCGATACCGAGCATCGATCGATGCCTACCAATAGATCAACGATGTGCAGAAGCCCCAACGCTAGTGTGCAGAAGCCCCAACGCTAGTGTGCATCCTCCATTACATAAATTTTCGACAAAATTAATTTCTGCACAAGTTAACTCTCTGCAATTACCCACAGTCATAGATCTCACAATAGTATAATCGTGACCATCGATCCTTGTTGAAGAGGAAGTTAGCGACGAAAGGGCCAGAGCGTGGTCACAACTCTCGATCACGTGGTTTGGAATTAGAACTCCTTCGAGCTAGATGCACATACAGAGTTTAAGCACTCTATGGTTGCACTGAAGGTCATGTGGAAGTGGTCCTATGACCAAAGGGGTTATGAAATGGCAGAAACCGTGACTAAAGAGAATGAAATTACAACAGACCGAACAAAGAATGAGATTCAATCATGTTAGTGATTGAATCAGGACTACAACAGGTGATCCTTGACACCCCTGTTTTGGGGTTTTTAATGAAGTTTAGCAGATCACTGCAAATAAATGATTTACAACACGAGAGGTGCATCAGTTTGGTATCAGAGAAAGAGTTAGAATTTCATGTGTTTTATTGCAGAGGAATTGTAGAGTAGCAGATTCTAGATAGTGGATATAAAGGAATTTACAGAGACAAATTCCAGTAAAAGGAGGAAGGAGATCATGGAAAAGATATCACGGGTAAAATTTGGTAAATTAAATTGGTATAAGGTGTATTCTTAATGCAGGCCATAGCAGCATGGTACAACATGAAAGCTGTAGGAGGATGAAGACTAAAGCAGAGTAATGCATGTGGCAAAGTCAACAAAGTAGATTGTTGAGAGAGAGAAAAACATAAGTTCTCATAGGAAAGTGAGCAATTGAATATGCAACAACAGATAACTTAGGACGATGAAGAGAACGAGTGCTCAAAAGAAGGGTTCTATTGCAGAGAACCAAGAGAAATCCAACAGGATGACTTGGAACTGGTAATAAGAGGAGACTTGTTACATAGAGATGATGGAGGCTTGTTGCAGCTCACAAGTGGGCAAGGAGAGTCCACAAAAGAAGGAGAGGAAGATGACTATTGATAGTCATGTAGGAAGCCACAACAAGGATACCAAGGAAAATTGTATTCAAGGGATGATTCAAAAGGAGTTTGACAAGGAGATTGTTGATATAAGAGCAAGTTTGAATGCATTGATGAAGCTACTAGAGGAAAAAGGAAAGGACCAATTGTATGGATGGGAATTAAAGAAGAATACAATGAGATGGAATCTACTGCAGGTGAAGCTAAGACAAAGGATGGTTGCAAGGAAGAGAGAACTCATAGAATTTGAGGTTAAGATGCAGGTTGTTTATTGTGAGCCTGAGAAAGGAGATGTCCTTAAAGAAGGATAAGAAGGACAGGGGAGGCTTGCAGAAAGTATCATGGACTCTTTGAGGAGTTCAAATAATCATAATGGTGATGTGATAACAAAGGGTTTGGATGAGGATATGAGACCTCATAAATTTTATTTTTATGATAATCCATTGTTTGTGACGGCAGGAGAAGAAATTGGACAACTAGATGAGATTGTCATGCAGGTTGAAGATGGTGGACATATCCTTTTTAAAATAATGTCAACAAAACAAGACATGGATGTTGTTGAGGAGATGGATGAAGATGAGGAAGTTCACTGGTGTAAACCTTAGCAGAGATTGATGCTCAATGATGATGATAACTCCATTTATTGGATGGAACACTACAAGGAATGACAGAAAAATGTGTTTGCAGATGGTCAAGCACTAAACGAGCACGTGATGGTGGCATTGTCTCAAGCAAACAGAGACAATAAAAATTCAGAGGAGGAAGGAAGAGCCATACTGAGGATGGCCACAACAAGATTTTGTAATTATAAATCTGATAATTGGTGTGTGAATGCAAGGTATAGATATTTGAAGGATATGGTGAAGGAAGAATTTCCTTGTCAAGGGCATATTCAAAATTGTGTTTTGCAGGAAACATTGTTTCATGAAAATAATGAGAAGGATGTTGAAGGTGTGGACATTGTTGAAGACATCATTGAGGTACTGAATTGTCTTAAAGATATTTATGTTGTGAAAATGTTACATTGGGCTACATAAGGGTACAAGGAAGCAATGATGACTAATAAGGATGTTGTTGATATGGTAAGTGAAGGTATGAAAAACTTGGATTTAATTTGTTGCTTTAGTTAAAATCAGGAAAATAATTTGTAGGAAAGGTTCCATAGGTTAAATATGGAATTGGAAGAGGTGAAATATTGTGTAAATCTTGAGAGTAGTCAAGGTTATATAGGTGAAGATACAATGCATCCCAAGGATAACAACAACAACAGACAAAAGAAAGGATACTTAGCCTAAGCAAATGTTATTGGAAGCAATCAAGAATGCAAGGAATAACATAAATTGATTTTTTGACTAAAGAACTGTGGAAACAGATGATGAGGCAGTCCAGATGGAGGAAGTTGATAGTAGAAGGGATGATCAATTAGAACTTGAATTTGATTAAAGGAAAGAAGAAGAACTATGAAGTAGTTGATATGAAACAACAACAAAGGTGCAGACCATTTGGACAACTACGGACTAAGGTTTGGGACCCTGGAGGTTTTCATCAACATTTGAAGACACGTGATCAGGAGATCATGAAAGTTTTCAACCTTGGTAGTTTGATGCAGGAGCATCCTACCTTCCATATTTTGTACATTTGGCAAAAATCTAGGGGGTCTTTCATTTAGGTTCCATAAGCTTGATTTAATGTATTTTACTATTGTTTTTGTGAATTTGGAATGTAATATGTGTGTGAGGATATAATTGTAATTGTTCTCAAATGTATGAGAACATGAGGGTTGAGAGGTATTAGGAGATATTGTATCTCATAGGGATTGTGAGTCCTAGACTTAGGATTTGGTTGTTGATTTTGTGGATATAGAGGATCCTTAGGGTATGGTTGAGTAGATTATGGATATGAGCCAGTAATGGTTGTAAAATCCATTTGTACAAATGTTGTAATCCTTAGAGGCATTATGATGGCCAATTGAAAGAAAAATCAGTCCAGGGATTAGGCTGATAAGAGAAAGGAAAGGTCAAGGACAGACCAGAAGGCTTGTGAGCCTATGTAATTGTATGTACTGTAAGTATACATTTTCATAAATGGAAAAACTCTATTAGAGAAGATCTGTGTGTGGAATGTCTCTGTGTAATTGAATCTTTGTCTCATGGCTGAGGATCTAGTGTATATTAAGTTGTGTATGTAATTACAAATAAATTATTAATTTCATGTTTTAAGTTTTTGTTACAGGGCTGAGAGGAAGGATCGAGATGATCACGGATCATTGACAATCTCCAGAATCGAAGATCCATATAAGAATCATGGTGAAGCTCAGGAGGGATAACGTTTCAATATTCACACAAAGGAAGAGTGTTACACCTCAGGAGACGAGTGTAACAAAAACCGTTCAAATGGAACACATTCTGGATCGCTATGGTGATCATTGACCACTGTAAGTGTCAATGATCCTGAATTTGTTTTTCTAATTGCAGGTAAGTGGTTGATGATGGTGGAAGAAGCTACAAGATAAGTTTGATGAAGGCTCAGTTGAATCATGACCATCCAAAGGAGAAAACCAGTGGAAACTTATAGAACCCATCGGATGAATGGGAAGGACAAATCCAAACCATCAAATCGTGTGGAAGGAGAAACCCATTAACCTATTAATCATGATCGTCTAATCTGAGTATGAGGGAGTAGAACCATTGGTCAAAGATTGATTAAGTCATGACCGTCGGATCAGGTGGGAGACCGATCAACAACAGGGTCCATTGCGAAATTAGAAGGTGGAGTTAACAAGGGTGTTGTTTCGGGTTTCGCAATCGATACCCAGTGTCTATCGATGCCTGCCAACATATCAACGGTGTACAGAAGCCCCAACGCTAGTGCGCATCCCCCATTGCAAAATTCATCGATGAAATTAATGTCTGCAAAAGTTAACTCTCTATAATTACCCACAGCCATAGATCTCACAACACTATAATCACGACTGTCGATCCTTGTTGAATAGGAAGTTAGCGCCAGAAGGGACAGAACATGGTCACAACTCTTAGTTATGTGGTTTGGAATTAGATCTCCTTCAAGCTAGTTGCACATACAAAGTTTAAGCACTCTGTGGTTTAACTAAAGGTCATGGAGAAGTGGTCCTATGACCAAAGGAGTTATGAAATGGCGGAAACCGTGACTTAACTGAACAAAATTGCAGAAAACCGAATAAAGAACATTATTCAATCTCGTTAGTGATCAAATAGCGACTACAATAGATGATACTTGGCACCCATGTTTTGGGGATTTTAATGCAATTTAGCAGATGACTGCAGAGAAATGATTTATAGCACAAGAGGTGCATCATCATCTCCTTGGCCTTCAATCAAGTAGAAGCATGGCAAGGCAAGACAAGGCATGGCATGGCATGGAAATAAAAGAAAAGGCATGACAAGGAAAGTCAAGGAATGGCATGTCAAGGCAAGGCAAGGCATGGCATGTCAAGGTAAATCATGGAAAGGAAAGGAAAGGCATGGCATGTCAAGGCAAGGAAGGAAATTTGAAGGAAAGGGAAGGCATGTCAAGGAAAGGAAAGGCATGGGAAAGAAAGGCAATGCATGGCATGTCAATACAAGGCAAGGAATGACAAAGCATGACATGGCAAGGAAATCCATGGGAACACAAAGCAAGGCATGGCATGGAAAGGAAAGGCATGGCATGGAAAGGAAAGACATGTCATTTCATGCAAAGGAAAGGAAAGGTAATACAAGTGAAGGGAAGACAAGGCATGGAAAGGTATATCAGGGCAAGGGAATACAAGGCATGGCATGTCATGACAAGGCAAGGAAAGGCATGAAATGGAATGGAAAGGCAAGGAAATAAAAGGAAATGCACGACAAGGCACGTCAATGCATGACAAGACATATCAAGGCAAGGCATGGCAGGGCATGTCAAGAAAAGGCAAGGCATGACAAGGGAAGGAAATTCAAGGCAAGGCATGACAAGGCATGACAATGCATGTAAAATCATGGAAAGGAAAGAAAAGGCATGGTGAGGAAAGAAAAGGCATGACATGGCATGGCAAGACAAGACAAGGAATGGAAAGGAAAGGAAAGGCATCACATGGAAAGGAAATGTAAGGAAAGGCATGGAAAGTCATGACAATGCATGACAAAGCATGGCAAGGAAATATAAGGGATGACATGGCATGGAAAGGAAATACAAGGCATGGAAAGGTATGGCAAGGATCGTTCTTTAGACTTTAAGATGTTACTGACAGATAATCCAACCAAGCAATATTTCAAACAATTATTTGCATGCAAAAAAAACAATTGATTCAAGAATATTTTTTCTCCTGAGTACTTCAGGGATCAAGGATGCCCCATATCCACATATCTGAGCAAGAAAAACCAAGAAAAAATCCTAAAAAAACAAAATTTTGTGGGGTGATGTTGGTTAGACACTGACAACCAGAGTCATGACGCAATTTTAGCCACTATAACTAGCGACATGCCACTTGTTTCATGAGTCTAAGCAACAAAAGTCTTCAAAAGTGTCCAAAACTCATGGGAAAATTAATGGTTAGGGAATACTTTGTATGGAAGTGTTCCTAGACCTAATGAAGACCTATTCATTTCTAAAATATAAGAGAAGAAGACATATAGACTAGTCAAATCTCAAAATATCTTCAAGGAAAACATAATCATATACAACACAAAATGGAGAGGGTTTGTACTTAAGCTTATGTAATAGAAATGACAATTGATAGTTAAATTGTATAACAAATTTTTTATGATCTTTACTAATGTTTATTAGAATTGTTGAATGTTTTACATCATTGGAATGACATCTTAGTTGTAACTTATTTGAAATTTTATTATCGTATGTGCACTTTGATATGATGTAATATGATTATCATTTCATTTCATATGTTGTAATATTAGATATATAAAAGATAAATTAATTATTGCATGAAATAAATAAAAACTTTTCATTCAAAATGGTTTTTTTTGTAGAACAAGGATCTTCCAGAAGATTCAGATCATCCTCATCAAATAGATCCAGATGACTTTGGGTCCGATGTTGAGATGGAAAATGTTTCTCATGATGACACAGATACAGATGACAGCAAGACTGATGAAGATGATCATGATCATGATCATGATCATGATGGTGATGATGATGATGAGGAATTTGTTTGTAGTGGCGAGTGACATCCATGATCATATAGACTACACCATGGATCATTTTTGATATATTGTTATAATGCCTCTTTTCATGGTTACTATCATATGTATCATTTCCATGGCCTCTAGTAGCATATTATTGAGTTGTATCATTTTGAATTATATCATTTGGACATGATGTATCATATTGATTGGTATCATTTTGTCTTGCATAATTTATCATTTTTATTTATATCATTTGTACATGATGTATCATTTTGACTTATGTTGATTGTTGGACATGTATCATTTCCACATATTATTGATCTACTGGAATATTTAAATTTCACTTGTTTTAGTTATATGATGATGATGATCTTATCAGTATTGACTCGTCAATTTTTATATATTGAAATTTGTTGATTATTTTTGGATGCATATTTATTACGTATGATGGTTTTGATTTATTGCTCATGATGGATGTTGTCAAATTCACTTAAATTATAGACATTTGTCTCACTTTTTTTAATTATATATGATGATCATGTTATAATAATTATCTTGTTATTTTGTATATACCGGATGTTGTAGATTCTATTTTGATGGATATTTAATAAGTATAATGATGTTAATTTGTACGGATGTCCATTTCCCTAAAAATTATTTATAAATGTTATCCTATAAAATATTTCAAATGCATTTATATGACTTAATGTATAATCATATAAGTTATTTAAGAGAAATTATATATTTAACTAATTAAATTGAAATAAAACATATTAAATTAATAACTGCAAGAAAAACAAGAAGATTTTTTGGAAGAGAAAAATGAAGCAACAATGGAAGCCAAATTGGAAGCAAAATTGGAAGCCACACCAGAAGCAAAGAATAGAAGAAAAACTGGAAGCCAAACCAGAAGAAAAACTGGAAGAAAAATGGGAAGCAAAACTGGAAGAAAAACGGGAAGCAAAACTAGACGTAAAGCAGGAAGCCAAATCAGAAGCCAAACTAGAAGAAAAATTGGACACCATATCAGAAGAAAAACTAGACGTAAAAATGGAAGCCAAACCAGAAGCCAACCTGGAAGCAAAATTGGAAGGCATATTAGAAGAAAAACTCGAAGCAACATCTGACACTACTCCTAGTGCTATTCCTAGCGCTAATCCTGGTGTCATTTTCAGCACTATTCCTGACGCTAAACCTGACTCTATTTATGGCATTATTTTCTCAATACTAAATCTGACGCAATTATAAATATTCTAGATTGTGCCCTATTTTACGTCGAAAAAGGTGTCCAATTTGTGAACTGAAATATGCTAAATTATCTTGCTATTTTAGGCGCTAATTTCCTATTCTATTGTAGTGATTATTTCTCTTTGCATGGAATTACTAATGAGTTGGAAAATCTTAGTTATGTTGTTCTCTATTTGGATCCTAAATGCTAGCAATGGTGGAAATGGCATAAAAATGCATGCCAAGGATATATTGCATGGACCCAGTTTTTTGTAGGGATCTATGAATGCTTTGACACCGGAACCCACTATTTAGGTCATAAGACCAAATTGAAACATTCAAGCACAGTGGAACCTTTGACCATTTTTCCTTTAGAATGAAGGGCATGACCAACACCTTCTTTCGGGAATTCTTTATCAGTGGCCTAAACGATGAAATATGAGCTCGGGTCCTCATGGATCGCCCTCATAGATGGTTGGAATCTGTTAAACATTCCAAAGAAGCATAACACGTTGTTTTTTTCCAGGGAAAAAAAACAAACCTTTATTTCCTCCTCTCCCTCAACCCACCAATATCCCCCCCACCACTACACTCAAGGTCCAGAAGTTAAATCAAGAAGAAATGGTTGAACTCCAAATGATGGGTATTTTCTATAATTTTGATAAGAAATATATTCCCAGGCATAAGTGTAAGGAAAAAAAACTTTTTACAACCATTTCAGAGGATGTTGTTAAAGAGGAATCTGTAGTTCCCCCTGTTGAAGAGATACCCCCTCCCAATGTTACTACTACACCTGTTGACCCACCAGAAGTTGAACCATTGATTTCATTGAATTCCCTCACTGGATTCTCTACTCCCCAAACCATCGTGCTCATTGGCTATATTAAGAATAGGAAAGTCATCATCCTTGTGGACAGTATAAGCAACCATAATTTTATTCATCACCATGTTGCTGAGGAAATAAATTTCTATATTCATGCCATCAACAACTTTCAAATCATGATAGCCAATGACAGTTCCATGAAATGTGGTGGGTGTTGTAAAAATATATGTCTTCAAATTGGGAATTACCACCTGAAATATCATATGTTTTCCATCGACATGGGTGGTTGTTACATTGTACTAGGTGCTTATGGTTACATACTCTGGGCCCCATTATCATGGATTTTAAGGAATTAACCATGCAATTCCAGCAGGAGGGAAACAACATCAAATACATGGAATCATAGTAGGTTCCCTTGAGATCTGCAGCTCCCATCGAATGGAAAAGATTCTCAAAAAAGGTCATTCGGGTTTTATTTCTCAACTCCATTCCATTCAAGAAGTTGAGACACCCTCCATGCATCCTGAACTCCAATCTATCATATTCAAACACCAAGTTTATTTTTCCACTCCTGTGTTTTTCATGATCATTCCATTCCCCTTGTCCCTGATCGTCTTCCTCCCAATGTTCACCCTTATCGTCATCCCTTCTCCCAGAAGAATGAAATGTATAAAATCATCTAATAATTTCACGAAGCAAGTGTTATCCATTCTAGTACCAGCCCCTATTATTCACCTTTGGTCATGGTATTCAAGGAAGAAGGTAATTGTCGCATGCATCCAGAATTTTATGCCCTCAATGAACTCACCATCAAAGAAAAGTTTCCCATTCCTGTCATTTATGATCTCTTGGGTGAATTTAGCAGTGCTTAATAATTTACTAAACTTGATATCCATTCTGGCTACCACTAGATACGTATGAAAGAAGAATACATTCCCAATACTGCATTTAGAACTCATGAGGGTCACTATGAATTCTTGGTCATTCCCTTTAGCCTATGTAATTCCATTTCCACCTTCCAAAGTCTCATGAATCATGTCTTTCATCCTTTTCTTTGTCATTTTGTCTTAGTTTTATTTGATGATATTATCATTTGTAGTAAAACTTGGACATCCCATCTCACCCATGTGGATCAAGTTCTCCATATACTCTTTGAGTACCAACTTTTCCTCAAACAATATAAATGTTACTTTGGAACCTCAAAAGTTGAGTACCTATGTTATATTGTTGGAAAGGATGGTGTAAGGGTGGATCCTAATAAAATTGAAGCTATACAGGATTGTCATTTCCCTAAAACTCTTAAGAGCTTGTGTGGATTTCTAGGTTTATAAATAACTTATTATCGCAACTTTGTTAATAATTATGGAAAAGTTGAAAAACCTCTCCTTGCTCTCCTTACAAATAATTCCTTCACCTAGACTCCAACAGTTGGTCAATCCTTCCATGCCTTGAAAGTAGCTATGTGCACGATCTCGGTCCTGACACTTCCAGACTTCACCAAGACTTTTGTCTTGGAATGTGATGCTTAAGGTATTCAAATAGACATTTGGTCCAATCAATCTATGTTAAGGAAATTTTGGTTATTCTACATGTCGTTGATATTTGGTGTCCTTATCTATTTCTGCAACGATTCCAGATCAAAACAAATCACCAATGCCTCAAGTATTTTATGGACCAAATAATTTCACCCTTGGAGCAACAAAAAAGGCTAACCAAACTATTTGGTTATGATTATGAGATCATTTAAAAGAAGGGAAAAGAAAATGTGGCCATTGATGCTCTTTCCCAAAAATATGAAGAAGAAGGGTCCCTCTTTTCCCTCTCCTTTTTTGTACTAGACTGGCTCCAAGATACTTTCCAGGAATGGTTGCAAGATCCCAAAATCTCTCACCCAATCCAACAATTGCAAGAAAATTCTCTATCTTCTTCAGGGTACTCTTGGCACAATAATGAGCTTCGCTACAAAGGAGATATATATTTAAGAAAATATTCACAACTTAAATCCATGGTCCTTTCTAGGCTTCATGCTTCACCCACATCTAGGCATTCCAGGTTTACCAAAACCTATGAAAGGGTCAAACATTCTTTTTTCTAGGATGGTATGAAATAGGATATATGTACCTTTGTGTTTGAATGTGATGTTTTTCAATGCAAAAAGGGAGAAACAATTAAAGTACTAGACACATTCCAACCCCTTCTAACTCCCCCTTCTATTTGGTGCGATATCTCTATGGATTTCATTGTGGGCCTACCTAAATCCAACAATAATATAGTCATTATAGTGGTGGTTGATCATCTTTCTAAATATGCCCATTTATGTTCTCTACAACATCCCTCCATCGCATCCACAATGTCTCAAGTTTTCATTTATAATATCTTCAAAGTTCATGGCATGTTGCATTCTATTGTTTCTGATAGGATCCCACGTTCACCAACAATTTTTGGCAAGAATTGTTCAAGCTATAGGGCACCCAATTACATCTCAGCATCTCCTATCATCCCTAGACTGATGGACAAAATGGAATTTTCAACAAGTGTTTGGAAACATATTTATGGTCTTTATCATCTTACCAACAACATCAATCGACTCATTGGTTGCCACTAGTTGAATGGTGCTACAACACATCTTACCATACAACTACTCACATGACTCCTTTTGAAGTTGTATATGGAAAAAATCCATTGTCGGTTCTCTCACACATGTCAGGTGTCTTGAAGGTTCAAGAGGTTTACAAAAATATTACAGTACGCGAGGCCATTCCAAGTACCCTCAAATAAAATTTGGCGATGGCTTAAAATCGCATGAAGCAACAAGTCAATCAAGGTCATTCTGAATGTCAATTTGTTGAAGGGGACCAAGTGTTTCTTTGTCTGCAACCTTATAAGAAGACTTCACTCAAAGTTGAACATTGTCAGAATCTTATTCCTAAATTTTATGGTCCTTATGCCATTGTCAATCATGTGGGGCTATTCACCTACCGATTATCTCTACCCAGTGACTCTAAGCTCCATCGTGTTTTTCATGTCTCATGCTTAAATCAGGTGATTGGAACTAAGTTCAAAACTCAAACCCGTCTCCCTGAGATGGATGAAGAAGGATCCATTTGGTTACATTCCCAAGAAGTCTTGGACCAGCGTGATTTTCATCTTCGTTAGCACACCATCCAGGAAGTGTTGGTGCAGTGGAAGGATACAACTCCAAAAGATGCCACCTTGGAGCCCGCTGCCATTCTGCAACAATTTCCTCATCTCAAGCCTTGAGGACAAGGTTTTTCTTCAAGGGGGAGGGCATGTTTGGGACCTAACCTCCCTAACCCCTCACGTAGGTAGAATAATATATTTTCCATGTAATAAAGGCCAACATTAGTTTATACGGCCTATTTAATAAATGTGAACAAGTCAATATAAGAAGACCTAATAGAAGCTTTCGCTTCTACAAAGATCTTTTGCTATAAGGTTCTTTAGAAGATAGAATTAGCATAAATAAGAGTAGGAGGCATGAGAAGTCTTTATAATATACAATTAGTATGATTATTGTAATATAGCTCTGCTCTATTGGAGGTTTCCCCTCGAATAGGAAACTGAACATTGGTTTCTTAAATAAAGGTATCATTTTTGGTGTTCCTCTTCTCATTATTATGTTGTTCCATTGATATATGTTGAATATTCATGTTTTTTCATATTATATTAAATATGGTACCTTGCATTATTGAAAAGGGATATCTTGTTGTTTTTAAGAGTAATGAATGCATCATATATGATAAAGAAAATCATAATAAGATTATAGCCAAAATTTACATGTTGCAAAACAAAATATTTGCTTTCAATTTTTCTTATGAAGCAAATAGAGCATTAAAAGTTGGTTGTGATGATTATTCTTGGCTATGGCATATGAGGTATCGGAATCTAAATATAAGAGGCTTAAAGTTATTACATAGTAAGAAAATGGTCAAATTATTGCCTCTTATTGATTGTATTGATTGAGTTTGTGAAGGATGCATTCTGGTAAAGCATCATAGAGACTCATTTCTAGTAGGTAAATCTTGGAGAGAAACAAATCCATTGGAGCTAGTACACAAAAATATATGTGGTCCCATGAAAACCTTGACACTCTGTAAGGCTTGTGCATACAAAGCCTCATAAAAATAAAAATAAATATAGAAATTCTATCTTATTTGCTTCTTTATTTACTATTCCAGCATAATAATAATGTTCAACAGAATAAAAAATGAACGACACAATAATGAACAACAACAACAT
>SNQJ01S0216110.1:0-15509 GCA_010110895.2 Picea sitchensis | reverse complement strand
TCAAATCCCATATGTTTGCTATTAACATGGGAGGTTG
Source organism: Picea sitchensis (assembly GCA_010110895.2). Taxonomy (NCBI): domain Eukaryota; kingdom Viridiplantae; phylum Streptophyta; class Pinopsida; order Pinales; family Pinaceae; genus Picea; species Picea sitchensis. The sequence continues at coordinate 15,472 of SNQJ01S0216110.1, read as the reverse complement.
CGACATTGTGTTGGGTGTCGAATGGCTAAGAACCTTGGGTCCCATTCTCATGGATTTTCAGAACTTAACCATGCAATTTGACCAAGGAGGCCACAAACATAAATTTCAGGGCATCACTGCAGGTTCTCCTGAAATCATCAGTTCTCATCGCATGGAAAAATTGCTCAAAAAAGGTCATTCGGGTGTCATAGCCCAACTCCATGCCATAAAAGCCACCGAGATCCCACCCGTGCCCCAAGACCTTCAAGCCCTCCTTTCTAGACATCAAACAGTCTTTTCCACTCCCCAAGGACTCCCTCCTTCCCGCGGTGTCCATGATCACTCCATTCCCCTCGTCCCAGGAACCCTTCCCCAAAATATACGTCCATATCGCCACCCCTTTGCACAAAAGAATGAAATTGAAAAAATGGTCCAGGAACTCCTTACTGCCGGAGTCACCGTCCTAGTACGAGCCCTTACTCCTCTCCGGTCATCATGGTACTGAAGAAAGAAGGTTCTTGGAGAATGTGTCATGACTTCCGTTCTCTCAAGCTAACCATCAAAGACAATTTCCCATTCATCATTGATGATCTCTGGATGAATTAAGTGGCATGAATTCTTACCAAACTTGATCTTAAGCTCGGGCTATCACCGGTCATTATGAAAGAGTCGACATTCCCAAGACGACCTCTCACTCCTTAGGGGCCCTCTGAGTTTTTAATTAAAGTACCCTTTGTTTTTTGTAATGCCCCCTCCACCTTTTCGAGCCTCATGAACCATGTCTTCCGCCCTTTTTCTCCGTCATTTTGTGTAGTTTTCTTTGATGATATCCTCATATAGAAATACATGGATCAACCATATTACTCATGTGGATCAAGTTCTCGGCCTACTCACTTTCGGCTTCAGCTTTTTCTTGAAAGCTTGAGTCAAATGTGCTTTTGAATTTGTCCAGTAGAAATACTTGGGTCATTTGGTGGGTAAGGATGGCGTCAGGGTGGACCGAAAAATATTGAAGCTATGCAAGACTAGAGTCACCCAAAGACTCTCAAAATAATTCATGAATTTCTGGGCCTCTGGGAGGTGTATCACAAATTAGTTTAAGAACTATGGAAAGATTGCAGCACCTCTCATGGCTCTCCTCAAAAAAAAAACTCTTTCACTTGAACTCCAACAACTACTCAAGATTTTCAAACCTTGAAGGCGGCCATGTGCACCACTCAGGTTAAGCCCTTCCCGGCTTCACAAAGACATTTTGTGTTGGAATGCGGCCTTCATCGAGGGGAAAGGTATTGGCCTTGTCCTTATGCAAAGAGGGTGGCAGGCCTTTGGCCTTACTAGAAAACAATTTTCTGAAAAGAATCACGGGCAAACCAATTTATGAAAATGTTGGCGATTCTGCATGCCATTGAATTATAGCATCCTTATCTCTTGGGGCATTGATTCCAAATTAAGACCGACCATCAGAAGCTCAAATTACTGCAGACAACGCATTTCCTCCAGGGAGAAACAAAAGTAAATAGGTCACTAATCTCTTTGGATATGATTGTGAGGATACATTTACAAGAAGGGAAAAGACAATGTAAGTGGCGGATGCTTGTCGAGTATGAAGACGAAGGATCCATTTTTCTCTTTCCTTCATTATACCCGATTGGCTGCAAGTTTATTGCACGAGGGAATGGCTTCAAGACCCCCAAAAATTGAAGCTCTTTTGATCCGAGCTGCAGGGGAACAAGGCTCCCGAGGCTCCCCGAGGGGGTGCCTCTTGGGTCTAGGATGAGCTTGATACAAAGGTAAACGTATTTAAGTAAACAATCAAGCTCAAATCCACGGTGCATGAACTTCATGCTACACCCATAGTGGTGCACTCAGGGTTCACCAAAACATATGGTAGGGTCAAACGTTCTTTTTCACGGGAGGGTATGAAGCAGGGACATCCGTAAGTTTGTGGTGAATGTGAGGTATGTCAATGCAACAAGGAGAAACAATCAAATCCCAGGCACACTCCAAGCTGCTTCGATTCCCCACTGTTGTAAGGATATATCTATGGACTTTACTATAGGCTTACCCAAATCGGGAATAAATTAGTCATAATGGTGGTGGTGGATCCAGATTTCAGTATACTCATTTTGTGCTCTTCTACCCATTTACTGCATCCGCGGTGGCTCAAAATTTCATGGATGGTCTTCAATATTCATGGCATGCCCAACTCTATTGTTTTACGATCGAGACCAACTTTCACAAGCAATTTTTGGAAAGAAATTTTCAAGATACAAGGCAACCAATTGCATCCTACATTCGGCTTATCGCGGATAGATGGTCAAGCGGAAGTTGTCAACAAGTGTTTGGAAACATATATGAGGTGCTGTGCCTCTGAAAACCAACCTTGATGGGCTCAATGGTTACCCTCGCCAAATGGTGGTACAAAACTACATAACATACAACCATTAAAAGCTCCTTTGAAGCGATTAGCATGGATAGAAGCCACCATCATTTCTCTCATGCTTACAGATTTTCCGAATGTCCAGGCGGTTGACAAACACTTACAGTCCGAGAAGGATTATCCCTTCATTGCCAGCAAAGAGCACTTGGTCATGGCCGAATAGAGATAGGCGGTAAGCGGAGATCAAGGTAAGCTCACGAGCGATCAATTGTCAAAGAGTTAAGGTGTTTCACGAAATGCGCAACCATATAAGCAAACTTCCCTAAAAGACGAGGAAGCGATTAATGACTAGCACCCCGTTATGGCCCTTACATAGTTCTGGCGTGGGACAGTCACATATCAGTTAGCTACGCGATCGATTGAAGCTACATCCTGTTTTCATGTTCATGCTTGAAGAAAGGTGGTGGAATGAGGTGCCAAGTCAAACCAACCTTCTAGAGTTAGGCGAAGAAGGATCCATTTAGCTACATCGGAAGAAGTTTTGGACTAGCGTGAGCATCGCCTATGTCAGAGAACCATCAAGGAAGTGCTAATGCAGTGGAAAGATGTGACTCTAGTAGATGCCACTTAGGAACCATCTACCATTATGCAGCAATTTCCACATATCAAACCTTGAGGAAAAGGTTGTTTTAAAGGGGGAAAAATGTTAGTGTCCTAACCTTCACATAGGTATATCAATGTATTGGATGTAATAAATGTCAATATTAATAAGACCTTTCAATAAAAATAGAATAGGCCCGGATGTAAAGAAGACCTAATAGAAGCTTCCGCTTCTAGAAGGATCTTCCTCCTGATACTTCTCTTAATAGACATACTTAGTATAAATAAAGGCGGTATATGAACCCTAGCTTGGAGATTATTGTAATAGGCTGCTCATTTGGAGGTTGCCCCCTCGAGAGAGGCTTTGTGGTGCATTGCTATGCGGATCAAAGTGTTGTTTACATTTGCTATTTCGTATATCATTTTGTGTATTGTGAATATTATGCGGATATTTTTCTTGTTATTCTGTCATTTTAGCATTTCATTTCCCGATGCGCATATTTTATATATCACGGTATCTTACCAAAGCTGCTCATGAATGTTGTCTTCTAGGAAGGTGTTGTAGTTGAACTAAGTGGTGGATTTTTCCTCGGTAGAAAATGGACAGAAAAACCAATATAGGCTTATCCACCCATGCATCTGAAAATAGCCAAACAGACAACAAAGTGATGAAACGACTTGGTTTCCCTTTTAGGAATAGGGAGGGAAGGATAGGGGGATTTGATTTGGGGAACTAAGCATCACGTGGGAGAAAAAATTCAAATGTCACGGAGAATGCTGAGGAAAAGATAATTTTTGGTATCATCCCGATCAATGGCCTTTGGCGTGATGAAGAACATAGTTTCTCATGATGAAGAAACTATGGCTCTCAGGTCGGGGATGTAATGGGCCTGACATTTGAGGGAAAACTAGGGAAAATGGTGAATTTGGGGAAAAAATATACAGTGGGAGATTTGACTACCAAAGCCCGATTTCATCACTCTGATCTAAGAAAGTGTGTTTGAGCCATGACTGCAACTCCATGAAGTCAAATTCGTACCTTTTGTCCGATATAAGATGATCTTTGTCAGCCAATGAGATCTTGTCGAGAATTAGACAAGGGTGGGAAGCGATTTTCCACAGCTTACGCTTTATTTATTGTGGATTTTTAAAGCCATTGCTTTGAACAATACCTACAATTCAAACAAAATGTTAGTGGTAATGGTTGTGGCTGGATGAGTTGCAGATGAGGAGGAAAATGAATCTCTTGATGCACAGGGAATGTGAATGGAATGTGAGATGGCCGAAACGAGGTTGAATTTGAGTGGACGGGTATCCGTTTGGGCAAACAAGGACAGGTCAAATGGACAATGGGTATGTTGCTAGTCATAAATGGCCAATGGGTCATTTAGAGCATGGGAAGTCTTGAGGTGGAAGGGCCGATGGAAGTGTACCTTTGGTCGGCGTGTGCAGTTAAATGGATGGGACAGTGACAAGGTCATGGCGTGAGAAAACTTCTGCAGGAGGGTGGTGGTGAATCATATGTTGAAAGATGGTAAAAGTTTGGAGAGGGGGATTTTGGACACAATGAGGTGATTCCACGTTGCGATGGGGCTACGGATTTGTTTCATTTGGATATTTACTTTAGTTAAAGGCGGAACAATGCGAGATTAGAGTCCCGCGATTCCTATTTGTGATGATCGAGATTGCAAGCGGATCCAATACATTAATTTAAGAGCTTGTTTTTTAACATCATATTGGACCCCCTCCTTAGTTAAAAGCAAAATTGTCGAAGTGCAGGAATATTCTATGGATAGATCGATTTCAGGATTGGTAGATCTAAACACACATCTTAAACATATTTTGGGTTAGCCTCCTTCGGTAAAGAGGTCAAATGATTGGGGGTCCATAATCTTTTCAGAGCCGTAGATCTTGGTGCTCACCACTCAATCGTAGATCTAGGCCCGATCTTTAATTTTCTAGGGAACGATTCAACATATGGCACGAGACTTAGGATTGATGACTTTTTATGGGTTTTGCGCACTGCTTCTTCTCCTCATTATCACCATGGGATTAGAAAAACACTTCATCATCCAAAATCTTGCATTTTCATCAATCAACATACATGTTGTGAAAAGCATTTTGGCTTATGTCTCCATCATTTGCACCTTTAGCCCATCTTAAACTATTGGGCTAAGAGAAAATACTCTACCTAGGGCTATTTGACCAATATTAAGGCTATTTGGTCAAATTTATTCATAACTAACCTATCATCTTGACTAAGATTAGACAATTTAGTCAAGCTTATTCACTAATACTATCAACATCAATTTAATAGGACTTGGCCGCTGTATGGACCAAGACCTTTGTTATTCATGGGGACATATCATTTTATTTTATGCCCTCTTTCATTCTTTTCTCATTTTCTTTTCTTTTCTTTTCTTTCTTTCTTTTACATATATCGCATTAGTCTCACATAGACCAAAATGCTGAAGGGAACAAAATACAATCAACGGTTGATCTTGTAAATTATAGGGTTATGGTGAAACTCCACACACAGGGGATGGTATCCTCATTGTGAGATGCCAAGAATCTTGTTTCTTTTTGTCTTGAAAGACTTCCTCTAGAGTTTCTTTTGTTGCCTGCTTTATTTTGAAACTTTGATGGAATTATTAAATGTCTTAGGTCTTTCTCCGCAGGAGCTTCAAACACCTAAATAAAAACACCTACACCTAAAGACTTGTAAAAGAAATGATATATATACAATGGAATGGAAAGGTGATCTTTCTACTGAGGTGGCAAGTAATGCTTCAACATCCAGCCATTTATGGGTCCTCCATGAGTCACGATCCATCCGCGATTGGCAAGAAGGAAAATAATTATTTCCTCTAAAGGCATGAATGGTGTAAGGAACCTTCCACAAGCTATTGAACTTCCCATGTTTACCTTTATCTTCATTTATGGAGTCCCACCTCAAAACTAGATCACCCAATTCAAAGTTATCCTCTTTGGTTCTCTTCAGTTGATCTTGTAAATTATAGGGTTATAACAGTGGCTCCACCTGGGGATGGTATCCTCCTTGAGAGATGCCAAGAATCTTGTTTCTTTTTGTCTTGAAAGACTTCCTCTAGAGTTTCTTTTGCTGCCTGACTTGCTTTATTTTGAAACTTTGATGGAATTATTAAATGTCTTAGGTCTTTCTCCGCAGGCTTCAAACACCTGAACAAAAACACCTACACCTAAAAGACTTGTGAAAGAAATGATATATACAATGGAATGGAAAGGTGATCTTTCTACTGAGGTGGCAAGTAATGCTTCAACATCCTGCCATTTATGGGTCCCCCTGGCAGGTCTGATCCATCACGATTGGCAAGTAGGAAAGAATTATTTCCTCTAAAGGCATGAATGGTGTAAGGAACCTTCCACAAGCTATTGAACTTCCCATGTTTACCTTTATCTTCATTTCTGGAGTCCCACCTCAAAACTAGATCACCCAATTCAAAGTTATCCTCTTTGGTTCTCTTGTCATAAATCTTTTTAATATTTTCCTAGATCACTTGAGTTCTGTTGTAAACTTATTCTCTAGATTGCATTAGGTGGATCATTTGATTTGTTCTTTGCTAGACATCGTTTGGTTCTTCTTGTGTTTCTTGCAATAGTTTCATGACCGGGACTCCTAATGAAAAGGGAAAAATTGCCTCAATGCCATACACCAATTGGTATGGAGACATACCAATCGATCTTTTGGTGATGATTCTATCAGACCAAAGTGCAAAGACCAACTTATTATGCCATGATTTCTTGTTTTCCTGCAGGGTCTTTCTGAGAATGTTCACCAGACTTTTGTTAGAAGACTGAGCTAACCCATTTCCCTATGGGTAATAAGCCATAGAGTGTCCCAAAGTAATATGATATTGATTACAAAAATCTATGAGCCTTTTGGATCTGAAAATCGTTGCATTATTAGTTATAATTTTTCTGGGGCATCCAAAACGAGACAAAATGTTAGTTTCTAAAAACTTGATGATGACAGAGTCAGTAGCTTGCCTGCATGGTACAACCTCGATCCACTTGGTGAAGTAGTCTGTGGCCGTGAGGATCCATTTATGTTGGCTCGAAGAGGGGGGATGTATTTCACCAATGAAGTCTAGCCCCCACTGTTGGAAAGGAGATTCAACATAGATGGGTTTCATTGGGAGTGGCAGAAGTTTCCTTTTCCCTTCAAAAATCTGACACTGGTGGCAAGAAGTAACCTTCTAGTGAATGTCAGTAAACAGAGTAGGCCAGTAAAATCCAACTCTCAGAATATTATTAGGAGTGGTCTTCCAGCTCAAGTGCCCACCACAGTCTCCTGCATGGAAATCTTGAAGAACTTTGTCAGCTTCATCTTTTAACAAGTAGTTAAGCAAGATACCACCAGGATATTTCCAATAGAGATTGCCTTCCAAAATACAAAATTTCAATGCTTTCAATTTAATAAATCTATATTTGTTCTTAGTCAAACATGGAGGATCCTGTAAATTGTGGAGTACAAAAATGAGGTCTGTGTACCAAGCGAAATTTAAGAATGCCTCTTTTATGTTTGGAGTTGCTTGTTCTACTGGTCCGTCTACTACAGCGAAAAAGTTAATATCTAAAGCATAGAAATTAGACTCAGCCATCAGTTTGGACAAACCCTATCCTTTGATTAGTTTCGTAGGTTTTATCTCAATGTCATATTCTAGAATGACCGCAAACCATTTTCCTCTTCTGCCATCTGGATTATCCTGGGTTAGAATATCCTTCACCATAGCATTAGGGGCGTAGGCAATTGTGTGAGAATGAAGAATATATACCCTAAAATCGTTTATATCCTTTACCAGGGTGAATGCTTATTTCTCCATAATGTTATAATTCAATGATGTGTCTCTTAAAGCTTTGTTGGAAAAGGCTATAGGTTGCTCATACCCTTCACTATTTTTCTGCAACAATACTGCTTCTATAGTGTGCTCAAACGCGAAAGAGAAAAGATAAAAGTATTTGGTATAGTCTGGGCTAATCAGAACTGGAGCTTGGGTGAGTGCATGTTTCACTTTCTCAAATGACTGTTTAGAGTCGACATTCCATTTGATTTTTGTGTCCTTTTTCAACATATTGGTAATATTCCTAAGAACCTCGGCCAAGTTTGGTGTGAATCTCCTAAGGAAATTTATTTTTCCAATGAAAGATTGCAGTTCTTTGATGTTCCTAAGGTGTTCCACCTTTTGAATAGCTTCTATCCTGCTAGGATCTATTTTAATTCTGTCTTTTGAGATTATGTGTCCCAACAGTTTACCTTCCTCCAACCCGAAAATGATTTTCTTAGGATTTAATGAAATCCCAAATTTCTTGCATTTCTCAAACATACATCTGAGGTGGATAAAATGTTCTTCGTCGGAGTTGGAGTAGACAGTTACATCATCCAGATAAATGACTATAAATTTCCCAGTCTCATCCACAAAGGCAATATCCATTGCTCTTTGGAAAGTAGCTCCAGCGTTCATTAGACCTACAGGCATCTTCACATACATGAAGGTACCCCAGGGTGTGGTAAAAGTTGTCTTCTCTTGATCTTCCGGGTGGACCAGGACTTGGTTGTAACCAGAGAAACCGTCCAGTAAGGAGATCCTACTAGATCCAACCACCCTTTGTAAAATATGGTCCATTTTGGGTAAAGGGTAATTGTCTTTGAGGGAGAGTTTGTTCAGATTTATGAAATCTATACAGAGCTCGATCTCGCTAGTTTTCTTCCTGGTTGGAACTAGATTAGAAACCCATTTGGAAAACCTCAAGGGGACTATAATCTTGGAATCATACATCTTCTTGATTTCTTTCTCTATCAGGGGAATCAACTTGGGATTAATTATCCTAAGTTTATGTCTGAAAGGTTTATGTTCTTCTTTTATGGGAATTCGGTATTGTATGATGCTTGTGTCATAGGATTTTAAGTCCTCGTAGCCCCAGGAGAAAACATCTATATATTCCTTAAAAAGTTCAATGTATTTGCCTTTTTTCTCTGGTGGCAGTGATTTAGACAGTTTTATCATTTTGGGGTTTTCTTTTGTTCCTATGTTGCAGTCTTCAACCTCTTTACCACTAGCTTCAATTTTCAGGTTTTTGGCTATATCGTTAAAATCAAACAAATCTTCCAATGGAACTAAACCTCTAGGTAATACGTTATTTTTCAACTGAAGGATATTAGAATCTAGATCATTTTCATTGATTTCTTCAGTATCTATTTTATTTACACTACCATTCCCAAAAACAAATTTATTTACAACTTCTTCATCCTGTTCTAAATCTATGTTCGTACATTTGAAATCATTTTTACATTGCAGGAAATCTTCAATTTGATTATCATTTCCAAATACCTACCAGTATATGATATTGTCAGGAACCGTTGGTCTACACTTCACCTCCACTGTGTACTTGTGAGTGGGACGAAAAGGGATTTTACAGGTAGTTGTTGACATGGACAATCCGTCTGCGAGTATATTTTGTCCTCTAGGCATCACCTGCAAATCAACCTCAGTAAAGTATTGTAGAGCATAGAAAACAACGTTTCTATAGGCTCTAAGTATGGGAGGTTTTCCTACATACTCACCTTTGATTTGCTTGAAAATTAATTTAGAATCACCCTTTACCATTATCTGTTTAGCACCAACTTTCTTCAATAATTGCAGGCTGAGCATTAAAGCCTCGTACTCAGCTATGTTGTTAGTACATTGGAAGTTCATTTTATAGGAATGATTCTCAGAGTACTTTGATATGTGGTTATGCATCCACACTCTGGACCTAGCTCCTTCTTTACTCACAGCACCATCGAAGTCCATGCTCCAGAAGTCTGTCGACAGTTCCTCATTTTCTTCAACCATGGGGTTTCTCACTTCGGCATAAGATTTATCATCCTTTGAATCAAGTACATCATCCTCCAGTTGTGCGTTTTGTTCCTCAAAGTCACCATCGTTGTATAGGATAAAATAATCCAGATCAGAGTGTGCAGAGTGTAGTGGGTAATTGTGTGGCTTTTCCTGGCTACTGACCATATACTTCATCATTGTTTCTCTGTAAAGTCTTCTCTCTTGACCGAAAACTGGAATGGTGGCGTAGGAAATATATAGTTGTAGGGTTCCTCTCAATTTAGCTACCCAAGACCTTGATAGCAACATACCATACTTGGGGGGAATATCTGCCATGACGATGTCCATCACCAAACGATTCACCGTAATTTGAGCCAAGGTGATGCATAAGTCTTTAATCAGGCCTATACATTTGACCTTGCTGGAGTTGACAGAATGCAAATCTTTGTAGGGTCTAGTGATCTCAAGTCCCAACTTTTCCATCACGGATTTCGGCATTAGGTTGTGAGAGGTGCCCGAATCTAGCATAGCATTGTGTAATATCAGATCGTGGATATTTAGGCTGATGTAAAAAAGGGCCACAACGCCATTATCAGTTTGACTGTCAACTTCAGGACCGAACAGGAGGTCGAACATCGGCAAGGTGTACTATGTTAGAGTGGTGTACAAATCCAACATCCAAGTCTTTGGTACCTATATCAAGTTTGATTCTTAAAGCTTTCATCATCTAAGACCTATAAGCGTTCTTATTCATCAGCTCGGATAAGGGTATAGGAATCTTCAATTTTGATAGTTCCCCTTCGAGGATGAAATGAACGATGGTTTTGTTTGAACTCTGTACTTCTGATTTATCGATAGAAACTCTATGGATAGGTGCACCTATTTGAATGGTTGATGAAACTTCTTTTCGACTTGTTCTCTTAAGGATTTCTGGAGTTTTTTGCGTAAGAGATTCAACGTCATTCCACTTAGGGGTTTTCTTGGGAAGGTTTTCTTAGTTTAAACAACCTTCTTTGGAAAGTTCTTTAGACTTTTTTATTCTTAGCTTATACTGCCCATGAACCTCCATTAAAGCGTTCTCAAAGGCTTGTTGTTCTGTTTTCTTGGCTTCCTCATTTACCTTTGTTTGTGACAGGAGGAAGATTTCGTGTTCTTCCTGGGTGACAAAAATAGATTCATGATCGTGATCATGATAACCCATTATATTTATATGAGCATCATCAAACTCCTCAATAACTTCCTCCCCATCATCAACATAGTTTTCCTGGAGAGGTGGTCTAATCTGTTGATCAGGTCCCCGTTGTTCCCGTTGATCCCTAGGATCTATTTGTCTAATCTGGGGTGGATGTCTCCTAAAGTTAGGGTTTCTGATGTGAGGGGCAGCTTGGTTCTCCCTAGGTGGGTTCCTGTCATTTATGGTGAGTCTCTCCATAATTTTCTCCATGGATCTGGCTAGAGAATCTAATTTGGCATCAGATGACGAAGTAGAAGATTCTTCCTTGATGGTGACCCTCTTTTTTGTTCTCTGCCTGGCCCTTCTGGCCAAAAGGTTTGCTTCTACACTGATGACACTTCTTTGCATGTCTTCCAAAGTTGTTGCATTTCTCTCCCTTAATTGATATGACATGTCAGCGTCAAAACCATTAGGGAACTTTATTAATGCCAAAACTTGGGGTGGTTTGATTTCAGTCGGGATGGCATTGTATAGATTGTTGAAATGAGTGCAATAATTCTGCACTGTCTCTGCTTGGTTCCTTCTGATGTTCTCATATTCTGACAAAATCTGGAGAGGGTTTTTCTTTACCTCCCACCTGTCAAGGAAAGTCATATGAAAACCAACAATATCAGTAATGGTAGTAGCACGTAGATTTTTGAACCACTTTTTAACTTCTCCGGTCAGACTTTGTGCAAATAACCTCATCTGCACATCGGCTTCGTCCACTTCCTGCAGGTCAAAGTAATCACTCATTTTGTCAACATGTTGTTGTGCGTTTAAAGGTCCAGAACCATCGAACTGTGGAAGTCTAGTTTGATAATCTTGGGGCATGTCATATAAAGGAGCAACCAATACCAATGGAGCATATCTTTCCACCATGATCGATGTAGGATGCTAAACAACAAACTGTGTCACAGGAGAGGAAATGCCTGAAGATATAGAGGACGAAGGGCTTGGAGGAATGGAGTAACCTAGTGTAATTTTAGCAGAAATTACAGCGATGGTTAAAATAGGAAGTTCGACAGACTATTGAAGATGGAGATTGTCTAAGGCCTGACCAAGATTTGCGACTAGGTCTTCGTGCTTATCATTCTTGGAGTGAAAACGTTGCTCAAATTCATCTCTAGGAGAAAAAGTATCTCAAGGGTCCTGGGCTGAAAAATGGTTTGGTCTAAGAACGTTTCACTGAAAAAACTGTCATATTTTGTCCTGAAAAGACTGGTTTGAAAGGGTATCTCAAAATCAAGGTCTGGATGAACAACTAACTTTTCTGGGGTGGAAAAAGACCTCAGAAGTGGGTTGTTACTCCTCGAAATTTCTGCAGTACCTTTCTTCCTAAGTAGTCTTTTGGGATTATCTATTACTTTTGTAGGTTTTGGGTCAGGATGAGATCTGGTAGAAATTATTTTGGGAGCCAGAACTATTGATTTTATTCTACCTTTGGAGACTTTGTTTATTTATGCACAAACTTTAACAACCTCTGAACATTATTTCTAGGTAAATATTAGGGTTTGTTTTTTTTCCAGAAATAAAGTCGTCTTTGTTCTAGGGGAAATAAAACAAAGGGTGGAAAGTTTGTTTCAGTCCTTCCCCAGTATGGTCGCCATTTATGTTATCACTCTGTAAATTCCCAGAGGTTGTAATGAGGTAAGAAGAAACTTATCAGAGGTAACCTTAACCAACCTCTTCGAAACTGGAAGCTAGCCCTACCAGTTTCAGAGAGGGATCTCACCGTGAGTTCTATATCTATTTGAGTTTTTAAACATTTTAGGCTAATTAGAAAGAATATAACCGAGTTGTTTGTATTGTTTTTGAATGAAGTGGTTGGATATCAATTACACTTCCATTGGGCTATGGGGTCTGTTTTTAAAAGATAGAAGTTAAAGACAACTTTACAAGATTCGTTTCACAGGGCGAGATAATGCTAATGCTGGATTCTTTAGAAATAAAAATGGTGTATTGCTGAAAAGGTGAGATATCAGTTAAAACAAAAAGGAATTTAATAATTTCTTTGTTATAACATCAGAGAAAAAACATTTAAATCAGTAAAAGATTAAGAACAGAGTACACAACGGTAAATTCTGCAACTTTAACTTCTTTTAAAGATTAGATTTTTGAAAGACAATATGATAACTGAGAAAGAAAAAACTTATACGCAGACAGAGGGAACTTCACCAACAATTTGACACGCAGGAATCCTATGAAACTTCTCTTTGTATTACTGGAATAACTTCCTGATACAAATTACAACAACAAGAGCTTTCTCAGGCGTAAAGATCAACCGCCCTCCCTACTTCTAAGTGATAAATATTTATAATAAAATTGACAATGACCCTGTCATTAATGATCAGGACGTGAAAGAGTCTGAGTCTAACTAACTAATCTAACAAGATGTGGAAATTTAGTGATTGATTATGATGTGTTGAATATCTCATGTTGATTTCGGGAAGACCGTTGTTGATTCATTCAGATGACCTCAACTGTGTTGTACACTGAGCTGGACGCTGAGATGGATGTTGATATGGATGATGCTTTGCCTTTACTCAATCAAATCGCACAACTCATCCCAACTCTGTGTGCTTTGGATGGTAATTTTCAATAACCGGCGGTAAACTTCATCCATCTCGGTGTATTTAGAAAAATTCGTCTTGATGATGAAGACATACTTAATCTCATGTTGAATGCTGAGGTCATGTTGCAGAGTCTCCAAGAATGCTTTGCCCGTGATGCTGCCTTGTATCCCTGAAAACTTGGAACTGTCTTTGGCCATGGTTGCGATCCTTTGCTTGTAATCAGACAGATTCATTAGTTTATCGTTTAGGACATGTAGATCAGGAAGACCCTTTTTTGTAAGGCTTCAATCTTGCTAAAAAATCATTGAACTCCAATGTCCATGTTCTGACCCTTTTCCTCCAACTGTAACATCAATCCACTTTTAGTCAATACTCCTTTTACCTGGAGGATAGTCTATGTTCTGTCTTCGACTTTCAATTCTTCCAGCTCTTCTTTGGTTTTGGAGTTCACAAACTGGATGATCTCGTTGGCCGCTGAGGGCATCTCACCCAACTCTGTTCTTATCCTGTCAATGTCTTGCCTACTCTTTAACACCAGATCATGTTGCTCAAGCATGATTTGCACCATGGGCCAAATTTCATTTATGGATTTTTCAATATCTGTCCATATGTTTTCCTTAGCCTCTGCTAATGTCTTGCGTGCCACTGTTTGTTTCTGGAGCTATTGTGTTTCCTGTTTAAGCTTCTATGTTGCCTATCTCTCAACATCATATGTTGTTTGGAAAGAGGATTTGAGTTCCTGGAGATTTTCAACCTCCCTTTTCAACCTATTAATATTTGTCTCTTGCAAATTCATTTCCTCCATGGACTTTGCTAGCTCCACAATGTTTTTCAGTGCTGTCAATGGGATGTTGATGGAATTTCTGCTGAAGTGGTTGTTGGAAATACTGTTGTACTTACTTCTGGAATGGGAACTACACTCAATGGGATGACTTCCACTGGTGTCATTTGTTCTTTTTCTTTCAATAATCTTTCCAACTCTATCTCCATTTATCTGAGCTGTGCGTTCTGCTGCATTATAACCTTCAACAATTCTTCTTTCTCATTTTCGGCTTCAACTACCTCCTTAGCTTGTGAATCCTCTGTTGGTGGAAATTTCAATTTTTTTCTCAAAGATGTAATGTCAGTATTCTTTTTCTTCAACATTTCCTCTACTGCTTTAATATTAGAGGGATCATACCCAATCTTAAGAACCAACTCCTTTAAGGATTTTATTTTATTATCCTTTGCAAAAGAGGATATATTCTCCAACTTAAATTGGGTTTGAACATTTCTTAAAGACACCTGTAACTTAGTTGCGGTAGAGGAAGCATGTGCTGATGTGGAGAAGACCATTTTTCCAGTCTGTCTATGCAAATCCATCTGGTCAGCTGGATGGACTTGTTTAGTGTCAAAAACAATAGTTGACCTCTGGTAGTCAGTGATCTCTTTGGGGTGAGGCACCTGTGCTGTGTTGTGGAAGTTTTCTTCCAGAACTGGGAGTAAGTGCTATTAGTCAGCATCTGGTTCTTCTTTTTAATCATATCATATTTCTCAAAGATGCTTACAGGTGCAAATACTTGTGGAGTTTGGGTGGTCACGGTTATTTCTGTCTGTTTCTTTGAAGAAGAAGTTGACACCACCTGTTGTCTTCTCTCAATCAGTGTGGCAGAGTAGGGATATTCCTCACCAAACATGTGAGTAGCAGCAGTGGTTTTGGGTTTCTTGTTGTATACTTGAAATTTTGTTAAGAACCAAACATCAATATAGCATATAAAAACCTCAGGAAAAGTACTCAACGCCTTGAAAAAGAGTTAATTTCAGATAATAAGCCTCTTCGAGGGGGAAACCTCCTTTTACCCCACTTAAATGTTCAAGTACAAGATGA
>SNQJ01S0216107.1:0-15510 GCA_010110895.2 Picea sitchensis | reverse complement strand
AAGTTTTTACCGTTGAACTTCTCTATCTCGATTCTAGAAGAGCTTGCCATTCCTCTTTCTACACTCAAATCACCACTGCAAAAGCTCCCACTAAACCCAGGTTTATCATAGACCCAAGATAAACTTGATCTATCAAGACCGAGCCAAACTCTCAACAACAAAGGCGTCCCTCTGAAGCCAAAAACGAGCTTTGATACCACATGTAAGTTTTAAACCTGTGAAGTAAAGCAATGCATATAGATTCTTAAGTAAAACAAAATTTAATCAATGGCTCATACACAGAGTAGACAACGATTTTATACCGGAAACCCTCAACCCGGAAAACCTTTCTTATATTCATTATATCGAATTTCACCATTCACCATACAATATATACAATGTTTTTAGGTATTCCGTAGATACCAAAACCCTAATCCCTTAATCTGGGATTAATTTAGAAAACCGCTAAAAATAGCAAAATCCGCGCAGTTGTCGAATCTGACGCGCCCACACACACACATATGCAAAGATTATAACACATACCCAACAATGATTTGTGAACATCTTAAAATGTTTTCCCAGTAAGTAATGTATGAACTTCTGCAGTGTGTAGACCATAGCTAGGCCTTCCCTCTCTATAGTGTTATAGTTTTGCTATGATTTTGATAGTTTTCGGCTCGCGAATGCTATAGGATGATCCAAATCTCCTACTCATGGCTATGCTAAAATAGCTCCAAGTGCTATGGCTGATGCATCTACATGTACATGGAATGTCTTCTCCTAGTTTGGAAATACTAGTATTGGCGCGGTGACCATTTTTTCTTTCAACGTATCCAGATCGTGTTGACAGTCTTCATTCCACTGAAACTTTGTATCTTTCCTTTACAATTTCTCCATTGGCGTGGTGATCTGCGCATACCCTTTCATAAATTTTATGTAGTATCCCGTGTGTCCCAATGTCACTCTTAGTTGACGGCTTGTCTTTGGTGGTGGCAAGTTAACAATTACCACAATCTTTGCATGATCTACTAGTAAACCTTGCTTGCATACTATATGGCCCAATAGTATCCCAAACGGTGTTCCGAAGATACACTTCTTGATGTTTAATGAGATCTAGCACTGCCTGGATCTTTCTAACATCAGCCGCAAGACCTCTACATGGTATTTCAACATATTATAGACTGTCCAATTGTCCAAGTATACCTCTAGAAACTGGTGGATAAATTCCTTAAATGCAGTGATGACTACTCTGGAAAATATTGTTGGTGCATTCTTCAGTCCAAATGACATGATTGTGTAATGGTAGGATCCCCATTCTATAGCAAACGTGGTCTTGTATCTGTCTTCCCGTGCGATCTTGATCTGGTGGTAGTCTGAGAATCCATAGTGAATGAGTAGACTTCGTGTCCCCCTACGTTCTCCGACACTTCATCCGTGAAAAGTGTAGGGAATGGGTCCTGTAGGAATGCATCGTTCAACTTCCTCGAGTCAATGCATATTCTTATCCCACCTTTTTTTTTCTCCTAAACTACCATCGAGATTATCCATTATGATTCTTCCACATGTTCTATGATTCCGACTTCGAGCATTCTTTCAATCTTAGCTTTAACTTTCTGCTTATATATTGAGTTTAGACTGTATCATCATTGTCTAATCGGTCTTGCTTCAGCTCTAAGTGGTATCTTCATTTCTTCTAGCTCTTCGGCTATGCCTTTTATTTCTGTAAATGTTTTGGGGAGCAAATCACTATACTCGCACAATAATTTTGTTATGCTTTCTACTATTTTCTCATCCTAGTAGTCTCTAATGCTGGGCATTTTGGGGGTTTCAACTGTCCCAATGTTGAATTTCTTCACCTTGATCGACAGAACAATTACTTCTAATTCGAGGGGTGGACCTTCCACTTTTCTTTCACCTTTTTCTTCCTTGATCTGAATATCACGCGGATCATCTTCATCCGATGCTTCTTCTTGCACATGGTAACACACCAACAATTCTTTCATTGTCTCTCTGTTCCGCTATTGTTCCTCTGTTATGAGTTCGACTTCTGGTTTCTTAATGAATATCGCCCCTCTTATCTGCTTGAGTTCTACATCTATGTTGGGGTTCTCATGGTCGAATGAGAAAGTGATTGTAAAGTTCTGTTGCAATATCGACCAATTCGAAGTTCCTCTACGCAGTTTCTGGTCCGTATACGAGTTTGTTGGTATGCCCTCTAAAGTAAGTATGAAATGATGAGGCCATTCCTCTGGGGGTGTCATTTTCCACATCACTTTGCACTTTTCCAACTGTTCTGCTGGTGCCTCCTATCCATCGTACTTCTGCTGCTAGTTGCTTCTCGATTCTACCCCAAACCTTATGCGCAATAACTGCTTGCATTGGTACCAATCCTTGATTGTTTCTTTGTGTCCACCCCACCATCTTTCATGTGTGGCCTTGAGTGCTATATCAAGTGCTAAGAGTCTCTGATTTTCTAACACTTCATCCTCATACTGTGCCAAGAATACTTATAGATAATTTACTCAATGGAAACTAGGTGGTTCCCTTATCACCATACCAACCCATCTTACTGCGCAGTCTATTCTTGCACATCTTCTTATGGAAACTTCGTGTAGCCTTTGTTTCCAGTTCTTTAGACCTGTGTATGAGTTTGTTGCACATGAAGAAATGCTCCACCAAATGAGTATCCCATCTGCAGTTGGGTTTACGTAATCCTCATCGCGCGCAGTTGTTCTGTACAACTAGCTGATTTCCTATAAGTGAAAGCAAGTAGGCTCTACAAATATTTCCCCTTCTGATGGGTCTAATGGCACGATGACCCTGTATTCTCCTGACTCAAGTGTCATTTTTCGTGTCTTTAAGTTGATTATGGCCTGGTTATCAAACGCCCAATCCAAGACGAGCAATGTCGGATATGGTGTTGTGTCATCCACTATTTCAATCACTTCAAAGTCTTCTTTAGTGCGCACTCCATCGAGGTCTACTATTACTCCTTTTAGTCAACCAATTGGAATAACTTTGTGTTGGTTTGCTAGTTTCAGCTGAATGAGTGAGTATCCAAATGTGGGATCTCCCGTACATTGCCATGTCTTCTTGGGTAGTACATTAACTTCAAATCCTAGATCCAATATGATATCTCCCATGTTGAAATATCCTATGTTGGGATTCAACCTAAACTCCCTACTTGTTCTTATCCTTGTATGTAGGTGATTGACTGTTTTTTGTTCTAGTTTTCCTTCTGTCTCCATGCTACATATTTCTAATATATTTTGCAATATTTTGATAGAGGATGGATCATTCAATAGTTTTACACATGATTGAAAAAAGCCTTTGATTGTACTTACTTGTCCTGGGGGCTGCATTCCTTTGGTATGATCCAACGATGGGGGCATCTCGTATTCTGGCTCTTCCTTGCTTTGCTGCATAGTTGAGGTCGACACGGTGTTTTGCTTCAAGAATTCTTGTTTGACTTGCTTAAATATTTCCTTCTTGTTCTGCACGTTGAACTGTCTCCTTGGTTCGACATTCTTCTTTACCCACTGGTGTGGTACTGGCTCTTGTTGGACTGCGTCGTTTCCTATTTTATCTCCTCTATGCGTAACTATGTTGATGTTTCATCCTTCATCCCTCGCTTCCACTGAAATCCATTGAACGTTTTGGTTGTTTTGGTTCCTCTTTTCCTGGATCTTCCCTAGTAATGTAGGAAATTATTCTGTGTCATTGTCCGATGCGCGACAATACATAGAAGTCGCTGGTGGAAGTGAAAATTCTCTTGCATAATGTCTCGGTTGTTGACAGTTGTGACATACCATTGGTCCTCCACCTCTTTCAAAGTCTCCTCTTGCTCGTCCTCCATCTCTGTAGCCAATTTGATCTCCTCTTAGCGTGTTATACGAAGGTGCCTAATTGTACTGCGAGGTATTGTACTGAGGTTGCGTTGTGTTGTACCGTGGATGTGCGGTATTATATGGTTGTTGCACAGTATTATACTGCTGTTGCACATTGTTGTATGGGGCTGGAACTTGGTTAAACTTAGGTGCGGCTTTCCCAATCATCATTTATGCCTGCACCCTATATGCATCTGATGTCCTCTCTCGCATCAAATCCATAGTTCTACAATCTTTGTCATCGTGGCCCACTGACTTGAAAAAGTTGCAATATGAACTCTTTTTGACTATATAGTATTTCTGCATCATGGGGCAATGATATGGATCGTGGCCTAGTTTCTTACAGATTTCGCAACACATCCCTTCTATTGGTAACAGATTTGGCATCCCTGTTTCCATATACCGTGCGAATGTTGGACACTCATTCTTGTGGTGTCCTTTCATCTTGCATGTGGTACACCAAACAACTTCTCATTTGTCCTTACTTTTATTCTGATTTAGTTGGAACGTTAAGTTATTCAAATCCTCCTTCATCTCTTCGATGGCTAGATCCGTCTGCTAATATTGGTTTTCTTCCAGTTGCAGGGATACCTGCAGGGCCTCTGCCTCTGTCTGAAACTTCTGTTGTCGCAATGGGTATTTTGAGTGGGGTAGTAGTGAATTGACGAACAGGTGGCTGTGCTACATATCGATCATGAGATATTTAAATTTTCCTTGCAATCGCTTGAATCTCTGGTTAATCTCCCATACAGATTCTCCTAGCTTCCGTCTAATTTCTATCATCTCGTTCATGCATAGATCCTCTGAACTTGGCTACCGAAACTCATTTATCAACAATTTGTTGATGTCCACAATTGTTTTGGTTGTCCCTGGTGGATTGTTTGTAGCTAAAATCATATACCAATCCAATGCGCGATCCCTCAATGTAATCGCTAGTTGTGCAAGTTTATTATCTCCATTCGTGATCTGTTTTGCTTCCCAAATCTTTTCATTGATAAACAAATGTTTTTCCAGGTCCTCCGACGCTTCACCTTTGAATTCTGATACCCTGATGGTGGGATCATGTCCTGCCATCCTGAATGTTGAACTACTACCTTCGCGCGGTGTAGATACTTGACCAGTGCTTCCTGAACTGGATCCTCCATGTGTATATGTACTTCCTGCTATCTTTCTTCTCCCGAAATTCGATTGTCTAAACTTTGTTGTTCTCTTTGGTGTATTAGTCGCACATGGGTTTATGAGTTCCACACTCACATTAATATGGATAGGATTGCTGCCTTCTCTCTCTCGCTCTTGGACCTGTCGTCTTCTTCTCATATGTTGCGTGCAAGATTTCCTCAATCTGCTCCACAGCCTGAAGATACTCTACCTCTTCTGCATCACTTGCCAAGCCTTTCCTCGCGGCTACGACTCTCTTTTTGGTGTTCACCTTGTATTGGTAGGGTACTCCAATGCGCGTCTTTCCAGCTGTCGCCATGATCTGCTTGATTTGGTCATCGTCCATCATGATTGGGTCCAAGGGTTCCTCCTTATTTCCTTTATCCATCTCGCCTTCCATTTCTCCTGTTCATGTCAGTGATTCCCCCCTTCCCCCATGCACGCAGGGATGTTTAGTTGTCTAACTCCATTGTCATTACACCTTTGTTATATAGTAGTATCTTAATAGAAGTATACAACGATTTAATATACCTTCCTCAAGGCCCACGTAGAAACTCTTGTTCCGCTGCGCCGTACGACTTCGCTGTTTCCACTACAAATTCTGTTATAAAGCCTGCTACAATACTGTCGAGCCAAAAATCTAGCCAAAAATCTACTACATGGTGAATTTGTTGTTCACCTGCTTTAACTGCTCAATCTAAACTGAGGTCCACTCTAACTATCGGATCTAGTTTTTTGCGTGGTTATCCTTCAACCTCAATATCCATTCCTGCAATAAGTGTGGAAAATCATGGAAAAAGACTTCATGCAGATCCATAAAGACGTATTTCAGAAGATATTTGTGTGGTGTTATTTTAGGGTTCATGTTATATTTTTGCCCAAACTCCAACTCTTTCATCTTCAACTAGCTTTTGATCTTTGCTTTTGTGGGATTCCACGGTCTCAACATCCACTTTTGGCAGCACATTCTTTTCACCTTCTCATTGTTTGATTCAATATTCTCTTGACTCACCTTCCGCAGGGCTTACAAATTTTCAATAGCTCCCATCTAATCAATCCTATACTGTTCCAACCAATGGAAACATAACGTTTTGTTGGTTTATATGTTAACCAAGTTTACACCTTTATCTTGATTGACCCAGAGTTCATGTCTACTAAGGTTCCAACAAAGCCTCTAAAACTATCGACCCTCCTTGTAAATCCTAAGGCAACGCAACGGATAGAGTGCACTACGCAGTCTCACCCGAGATAGTCTTAATGGGTGACTGCAATACTCAAGTGTTTGCAGTCTAGGATTGAGTGGAGATCTGAGAAATATGCACTAAGAGTTATATTTAACTTATTTAAGCAATCAACTGTCATTCACGGTTATGCATGGAATATAATCAAGTCTTTCATTCAACATGCTAATATCTACTTGAAAACTGTAATGAAACACATGCATTCAATCACATAACACACGTTTTACCATGGTTCACCCCCTCTTGGGCTACGTCCACAAAGATCTAGCTCTTAAGCTCTTTTATTATGGTAGTTCCAACTACAACACCACGCGCTTTACAACTCCCCTCGGTCGGGTCAAGATCTATTATGAGGCGGACTAGATTGCACCAGGATCCTCAGCCTACGATCTAACCCTCAAGATCTACCCTCTTTACTCCTCTCCATCTCAACAACTTACAACATTAGGTCGTATAGAAAAATATTATGACTAGCTATCAAAACATGATTCCTCCTCAAGACCCCCTATATTCGCCTCTCTAGTCCTCTAACCCCTCTGTCTATCTTTTTCTATGAGACCTTGGTATCTATATTCATACATTTCTAGCTCACCATCCATTACAGTGTATTGCAAAAACCCTAACCCTAACGTCGTTAGGTCTTCCATGCATGCGTGCGTGTTGCTCTTCCTTCCAGCTGTCGCTTTCCTCGTGCATGTCTTTCTTCCCAAAATAGCCTTTCTTTCTGCTTTGACCTGGTTCCAACACTTGTCTAAGTTGATGAACGACCATGTGTGTCATGATCCTACATGACCCCCGTCCGCACCAAGCTTCCTTCTGACATTCTGAAATTCGAAGGTAAGAATGACGAGGAACATGGTGATCACGTTACCACCTTTCACCTACAATGCTTTTTGAATTCCCTTAATGATGATTCCATTCGATTAAGATTATTTCAACGCACCCTCATTGGAGTCACTGCGAAATGGTATATATATCTACCTAGGGGGGCATATGGGACCTTCAGTCAGATGGTGTTAGTCTTCCTAAACCACTTCCAATTGCCAGTTCGTTACGATGCTGGCCTAGAACTTCTATCGACTTTACGCGAGGACATAACCACTCATATATTGGATCATATCTAGGAGTGGCGTAGACAGAAGAGGTTGATTAAGACCTCCATACCCTCAAACTTTATTTTAGAATGGTTCCTCAAATATTTGTAGCCTTCTATCTTGAAGGATGTTGCTACATCCGGGGTTACAATTGAGGAAGAAGCGATCTTCAAAGCCCAATAGTTAGATCTTATATATGCTGAGTCTGGGATGTTATACCACATTCTTTTGGATGCACCGAGGTCAACCTATGAACCTAGACAAAATCCCGGACCTCATGTAGATGACATTGTAGGTTCCATCAATGTAAAATCTGCAGACTCGGTGACAAGCCATTTGAAAGAGTTGTCTCTAAACTAGTCTACAGGAGGCCATCTTTGTCTGTGTCATCCAATCCCACTCAGTTGACGGATGTACATTCCATGCAATCATTGACCTCCCCAAATGGTAACCAACAACCAGGGGAGAATAAGAAGAAAGGACGTAATAATAATCGTAGGGGTGGGAAAAATAATAATAAACCCAAGGACAATGGTAATAATGAGAAGACGAATAATAATGCTGGGGAGGGCAAGAAAGAAAGGCGTAAGGTGAAATTTCCCTGTAAGATTTGTACATACGACCACCTTACTCATTTATGCCCCAAAATTGCGGAAGCTATGAGGCTCTTATCTCTACTGCCCGCTGTGCTGATGAATCCTTTCCGACATAACCAACACATGGCTTCGAGCTCCTAAAATGCTGGAAATGCGGCTGGTGGGAGTCAAAACTCGTTGTCTCAAGACGATGACTGTTTGTGTATCAATATGGTCAATTCTAAGGTTCATGTAGCCACCTGGTCTCACGATTATAGTTCTTCACAGGCTATACCTGGTCTAGAATCTCCTCCACCTCCTTCGGAGACGACTTTACAGATCGAGAAACCAGAGCCACCGCCTCGTATTCTGAAAGGAGTACTCAAGCGCTCTACCCACAATCCAAATGATAGAGCCACCCAGAATTATTCTGTTGTTGAGGACCTGGGTCAAACCCCTTGTGCAATGTCAGCTCTGGAGGTACTCTAGACACGTCCTTCACAGAAGAATGCCTTGCTATCTACATTAGGAGATCTAGACCCCTGTGGCTCGAAAGTTATCAAGTTTGACGTCACGGATGTGAAGCCTCACTTACCTTACCATGTGACATTCCAAATCCACATGGAGTACTCAAAGTATACCATCAAACATGTGGTTGTTGATGAAGGCGCTGCTACATGCATGATGTCCCTGATCTATTGGAAAGCTCTCGGCTCTTCGACTCTCTCTCAATTACCGACAATGTTGACTGCTTTTGACGATCATTCCTTCCGCCCTCACGGTATTCTTCCTACATTTCTAGTTCAATTAGGTGGGAAGATGGTAGAGGTGGATGTCGATGTAGTTGATGCACCTCTTGATTATAACATGTTACTAAGATGCAATTGGACCTATGTTATGACTTTTGTCATATTGTATGTTTTCCACACTCTTTTTTTTTCACTCGATGGGAAGATCGTGACAATCGACCAGTTATCCTTTGCATATGCTAGCCCTAATGCATCTGTTGGATTGTCGAGCCCCATGGGTGACAATTCTCAACTGACAACTAAGAATATCGGTGTCGGAATGTATTCATCCCTTATGGGTACCTTTGACTTCATGGCACCGATTCACCATGTTTACGCCATGTCAAGTAGGCATGTGTCGTCAGAGAGGTTCGTTCCTTTCCACACTTCCTATTTTAACAATTCTTGGACCCTACCTTCATCAACTTCGTTTGTTGAAGGTCAGTCGCACGCTGGAATGTCCATGCCACTATCGACAGTGGAGATCGTGTATCAAGTATTTCTCGATTCTTTCGCCGATCCAGATCCTATTACCTTGTCGACAGACGAGGAGGATCCTGTTCTTAAGCCCGTATGGACCGCTTCATTGTCTTGTTCACATGATTGCCTCGATGAGACTTTGCCTTTGGACGAAGCCATCATTGAAGCCATGAATGGTTCTGACAAACCTTGGGATGATATACATCATTGCTCTTATTTTCTTCCAGAGTTTGTTAGAATTGAACAAGATGACTTTTGATCTACTTTGAGGAAGATAGTCGGTCACGCCGTAGTTCCACTTGATACACATGAACTTTATGCCAAAGGAAATATCTCAAGTATCTCTCCTACCGTCATGATCAATATCTCTCGTACCCCTGGGAAGATTGAAAACATACATATCGGTGCAGATTGTTCGCAAGAAGAAATTCTGATCTACACCGAACTCTTCAAGGAATTTCGAGAAGTATTTGCTTGGTCATATGAAGATATGCCAGGGATCGACCCTCGTATTGTCGAGCATGAGATTAGAACTTTTTCGGATTCTAAACCTGTTCGAAAACATCTAAGAGCTGTCAATCCTTGGAGGGCCCCTGCTATTAAGGTAGAGGTAGATAAACTACTTAATGTTGGCTTTATCTAGTTGGTTCCCTTGACTGAATGGGTATCCAATCTTGTTCCTATGAATAAGAAGCAAGGAACCATCAGTGTATGCATGGAATTTTGTGACCTAAACAAAGCATGTCCTAAAGACAACTTCTTGACACCTTTGATTGATCATATTCTTGACGAGTGTGCGGGAAGTGAAGTGTTTTCTTTCATGGATGAATTTCTAGGGTATAACCAAATTCAAATTAAACCTGAGGATCAACACAAGATGACATTTATTTGTCCTTGGGGTGCTTTCGCATATCGGAAGATGCCTTTCGCCCTTAAAAATGCCGGAGCAATCTTCCAATGTGCTATGACCTTCACATTCTACGATCTTAAGCATATAGTCGAAGCTTACCTTGACGATCTTGCTGCTCACTATCGTAAGAGAGCGGATCACTCTAAGGACATTCGGCTAGTTTTTGAAAGATGTCATTGCTATAGAATCTGGTTGAACCCTCATAAGTGCATCTTTTGTGTTAGGTCTGGTCGTCTTTTGGGTTTTCTATTTTTGAGACCGAGATCATGGTAGATCCTTTAAAGGTTGAGGCAATACTTCGGTTGCCTCCCCCGTGCACTATTTGACAACTTCAAGGTTTACAGGGGAAAACTAACTTTTTACGTCGGTTTATAGTAAACTATGCCAATATCACTAAGGTTTTCATGCATCTTTTGAAGAAGGACACCTCTTTTATCTGGGATGAGCAAGCCCATGAGTCCTTTGATGTTTTGAAGAAATCCTTGGTATCGACGCCTCTGCTGAAGTCTTCTGACTACAATAGGGATTACTTTCTTTATGTCACAAAATCTGAGGAGACGATTGATATGGTTTTGGTTCAGGAGGACGATGAGCTCCGCGAGAATGTCATCTACTATCTTAGTCCAAACTTAGTCGGTCCCGATCCTTTAAAGGTTGAGGCAATACTTCGGTTGCCTCCCCCGTGCACTATTTGACAACTTCAAGGTTTACAGGGGAAAACTAACTTTTTACGTCGGTTTATAGTAAACTATGCCAATATCACTAAGGTTTTCATGCATCTTATGAAGAAGGACACCTCTTTTATCTGGGATGAGCAAGCCCATGAGTCCTTTGATGTTTTGAAGAAATCCTTGGTATCGACGCCTCTGCTGAAGTCTTCTGACTACAATAGGGATTACTTTCTTTATGTCACAACATCTGAGGAGACGATTGATATGGTTTTGGTTCAGGAGGACGATGAGCTCCGCGAGAATGTCATCTATTATCTTAGTCCAAACTTAGTCGGTCCCGAGCTCAATTATTCTCACATTGAAAAGCTAGCTTTGGCTGCCGTTCACACAGTCCAACGTTTATGCCATTATATATTGTTTTGCAAGACTACTGTGGTTGCCGATGTAAATCCATTTCAATACGTCCTTACCAGGCGTGTCATAGGGGGAAAATATAATAAATGGATTGTCATTTTACAAGAATTTGATCTCGATTTCGCTTTTGCGAAATCCAAGAAATCACTAGTATTTGCGGAGTTAATATCTGACTTTCCACGATTATATGAGGATGTTATCCATGTTGATTCGTTTGCAAACGAACACATTTTCCTTGTCTCATCTTCCGACCCTTGGTATGGAGACATCATTCTCTATCTTCAACCCTTGAAGTTCCCTCAACATCTCTCACGAGATGACTGACAGCGTGTATGATACCAAGCCAAGAATTACACTATCGTCGACGACACTTTGTATCGCTGAGGAATAAACAATATCCTGCATCGTTGTTTAACTCACGAGGAAGCCATGTCAGTCCCTAAACGATTGCCGTAGTGGGGCTTATGGTGGTCATCTATCTAGGCTTGTGACAACGCATAAAATTTTGCGAGCATATTAAGAAGTGTCACCCCTGCCAGGTGTTCACTCGGAAAATGCGCTCACATCCAACCCCTCCTCACCCAGTCATTACTGTCGGTCCCTTCACCAAGTGGGGGGTGGACTTTGTGGATTGCAACCCAACTTTGGTTGGGGGGAATCAACACATTATCATGGTCGTAGACTACTTTACTAAGTGGGTTAAGGCCATGCCTACAGTTAAATTCGACGGGAAGACTCCCACCTTCTTTGTATTCAATCAAATTATTGCCTGATTCGGTATCCCAAGTGAGATTGTCACTGATCATGGCAGTCACTTTCAGAACAAAATGATGGAAGAGCTAGCATCCAAGCTGAGGTTTAAGCATGGTCATTCTTCCCCTTAATCTGCCCGGGAAAATGGATAGGTAGAGGCCGTCAACAAGTCTCTCAAGACCATTTTGCAAAAAACTGTCAGCCATAGTAAGTCTGATTGGCACATTGTGTTATATCCCGCACTCTGGGCATACCGAACCTCGGTCGAGACTGCCATAAGATTTTCCCCTTTCCAGTTAGTACATGGTGTGGAGTCGATATTACCTATTGAATACGAGATCCCTTCTCTTAAGTTGGCAGTCACACTCCTACCTGACTCTTCCGATCTCGAGCGATGCCTTGTACACCTAGAGAGTCTTGACGAGCAGCGTCGAGACACCTCTCCGAAAATCGAGGCGAACAAAAGACGTGCCAAGGTCCAGTACGATAATTATGTCCGTCTGTCCTCGGTTGTATGCTGAGGGTGACTTGGTCCTCTTATATGATCAAGCCAAAGAACCGTTGGGGGCAGGCAAGTTTAAACCCATGTGGCACGATCCCTATATTGTGCGACCTGTTTTAGAAAAGGGAGCCTACGAGTTAAAAGTTTATGAAGGGAATATGTTGGTCGAGCCCAGGAATGGGCTCTACTTGAAAGTATGTTATGGTTGAGCCCCAAGTTTGGGCATAACTCTTTGTATACTAATGTAATTTAGTGTATATATCTTTTCCCTTTCTTTTTGCCTTCAGCTTGCTTATTGTGTTTTCCCTTGGTTGGAAGATGTCAATGGAGTCTTTGGTCTACTTAGGATTTGCAGACGGAGCCAATCGTCATACACGAAACTTGGCTTCCGCCGCTTGGGTGGTTTACTCACCCGAAAGTCTCCTGGTGTCTTCAGGTTACGTATGCCTAAGGCCATCCATGAATAATGTGGCTGAATGTAGCGCCGTTATAGAACTTTTTCGCGATGCTATCTCACATGGTATTCACTCTTTAGAGGTTCACCTAGATTCCCAATTAATAGTATGTTAGTTGAACGACAGTTACCACGTGCGTGATCCTACTTTACTCCAACGATTCTTACAGGTACATCTTTTAGAACGACAATTTGATTTTATTACTTATTATCACATACCTAGGAGTTCTAATTATGTATCTCATGCTTATGCTAATTTCGTTTTAGATTGGCATTTATCACATAACTAAAGCAAGGAAAACCATCTCATCAATGTACACATTGTAATATAAGTAAAGTTGAAGATCCCTGTTTTATATATATTTCAAAAAATATGATGTTTATAGTACAAAATTCTGGCTAACACCCTCAATACAGTCGATAATACAAGATACTGACATCTACGCCTATGGTGTCAAATGTGTCATGATAACAAACTATGGGATTTGCGAAACGCCAAAAGAGTTGCACCCAAGCTCTGGGAACACCAACCACTTGCCGCTGCATGGCCTCCGACAAATCCTCTACCTGAACCATCAAAATCCTATAAGGCAAATGAGATAGGTTGCCCTACATGTTTTGATGGATTCTCTCTGCTTCTCCTCCCGCTGCCTCATTTCCTTGGTGCCTCTGACGATGTCGTGGAAGCCCATCCGACCATTGTGGACCTACGTCTGTGTCCTTGGTGGCAGTGGCATGTCAGGGTCCCCTCCGAAGTCGATCCCTGCATAGGGGTAGTCGTCCAGAGCAATGATCTGTCGCCTCCACCAGTAGAAGAAATCCTTGTTGTAGGTTGTGGGCACCCTACCTCCCCCCCTTTCATCTCATTACCTCGATCCATCGTGCCATGGTTGGATTGCGAGGTCCTCTCAGAATGATCTCGACTCTAGGTCCCAAACCCAGAACCCGCTCGAAGAAAAAGCTGCATAAGATAGAGGCAAACCCAAAGTTCCTCTTGTCACCCTGTTTGCACTCTGTCAATTGGCTCTTCATATTAGCCAGTAGTGAGGTACACCAATCTTATACAGTGGGTCTCAAGCACTCTACAGAATAGAACATGAGCGGCCTCGATCCCTGGTGCAATGAATCCGATCCCATGATCTTGGTCAACACGAGGACAACAATCTTGAGCCTGGGATTGTTTATCGCTCTGATGGGGAGTTGACTCCCGACCTTCTCGGTCCCTGCTAAACAATGAGCGTCTATGTACTCCTCTATCTTCATCATGCTCCCAACTCCCAGGGCTTTGAGGTTCACCACCTCACCCCGATGCGATAACGTAGTCAAAAAGTATATATCCTCGACTTCAATCATTAATGGTTGCCCATCAAGGTTGAAGCTCTCACTGTCAGGATCCCAGTAACCCACGATCATCTCAAACAACCTCACCTGGGCCCTCATCCCTTTGAGTGCTCAAAATTTATACAAGTCGCATCTTTTCAAGGCCATTTGGGCCCCCGGATCTCTTTCCACAACAACATCTACCTCCTCGTGCTCCCTTTCCCTCCATTCTAGCACCATCCTATTAGATAAAAATCAATTTTTGAGTTAACAACCATAGAAAACATTGTTTACATACTTGTACGTAGGATGCTGCATTCACAGTCGCATATAGCGCTGAGTACACACATCGTGTATTTTACATAGTCGAGTATAACCTCACATATATGCGACCCGATGAACTGTAGCCTGTGTACACTGAAATACTCAATTTGCGCCCTAATTTACTCAATTTTTGAAACCTAATTTAAAAATCTAGTCCACTAGAAAGGAAGAGGAGGGGAAGGGGAATTACTTGGTATGGATTGTTTTTTATTTCGTCGCCCGACGCTCCCGCAATCACCAATTGAAGATCAGAGGTATTTTGGTCCAAGTTTCACTATTTGGGTAAAAAGTCAAAATGACATAGTAAATTTTGGTTTTGTTACTATTTATAGTAGTTTTTACCCACTTTCTATAGTCTCAAGTCATTTTTTCGCCTAATGGACTAATACAATAGTGGATTGAGTTAGTTTTTGTAGTTTTTACCAGGGATTCTTGTGGATTTCAACGATATGTTGACCGTTCGTAACGACGGGCATGTATTTTCACTACCCAACATATAGGATAGATATCCATTCCACCATGCACTTTTGCATTGTCCTATAACTGTTACTCATATGCCTTAGGTATGAAACCATTTGTTGCAACACAGAACCTTCAATTCTACTACAAGACGTGTCGTTATCAAGTGGTAGAGACTTACCAAACATGGGTACCCTAGTTAGATCCTCTGCTCCATTTGGTGCCCATGCAAATATTTTTTCCGTAGGACCGGGAGTCCCTTATAGCTAATATAGGACTTTATGTTGAGCCTCATTTCTCACTCATAAACATGCTGCCCTATACCTAGAGAACTCCCAAATGAGTTTAATTTAATCTCTTTTTCGACTCGTCTTCAAAAAGCGAAAAGATTGCCGAGTGAACTTGTCTCTTTCACTCTCGTAAATTGGAATTGAAAGGACGTCTATTTGGTACATGTTTATCGCTTTTTCAAACCAAGTAGACTGCGATTATGAAAAATGA
>SNQJ01S0216105.1:0-15510 GCA_010110895.2 Picea sitchensis | reverse complement strand
AGTTATTAACATGGTAGGCAAAATTAATTACCTAATAAATATTTTACTTAATAATCCCTTAAGTATATATTCTACTAAGGTTGTTACACCTGATAAATATTTTTACATCAAACATATTATATATATATATATATATACTTGAGTGGGCTTAATGGTTAAGAACATGTGTTTCCTCTTAAGAGGTCACAAGTTCAAATCCAGAGGGGGGTAGAGTATGTATACCTCCATAGACTTTATCAGTAAAATCGTTGGGCGGCAGTGACCTTAAAAATATATTATTATTATTATTATAAAAAAATCCTAATAATTTTTTTTACATCAAATATATCTAAGATATAAATAAACATCATATAGATTATATTTAATATATAAATATAAATATACATCAAACAAATTTTAGGGTTCTATCACTAAATTGACTCTTCATGGAAAAAAACACAAACAACTTCTTAAAGGTATTTCATACCTTTAAGGTTGTGCAACCAAATCAAGAGTGGACCAACAAACTAAAATTGCATTTTTTCATAGCAAATGTTTTAAACATATTAACCATAATTGATCGAGTTTTCTATGGAAACGTTGCAACCACACATTTGTGATTATTGTATTTGGGGCAGTAGAATGATTCAGATTTGGAGTTATAAGATCGTTGAAAATATTTAGCGAGATGTAGGATGACGATGGACATTTTGAAATATTCATTTTCCATCCAAAAGCAAATTCCCACCATTTTTCAACATAACCACCCCCAATTCACTTCGGTGTTTCCTTTCCCCCACTTCGAGGGTATGCTAGTTAATATTATCCTTTAAATTGTTTGCATAAAATGGTAACATCACATGTAAACGGAGAAAAATAATTGAATATAACATAACGTTGCATGGAAAATAACATGGAACTTAAGTTTATAACATAAAGTTACATGGAAGATAACATGGAACTTAAGTTTATCTATATCATACATAGTATGATGAATGTACAACCACTTGTAAGGTGCCCACCAACGCTATCATGTGCTATTTTCCGCACACATTCACACCCTGTTTAACTTCAGTGTTCAATTACTTGACAAGTTGAGAGTTTGAGTATTTAACACTTCTAATGTTGATTCACCAAAAGGAGCTTCCATGAAGATTTAAAGGGAGGTTTACGTATTCAAAATGCATTAGGTTAAACGTTTTACGAAATGATTTCTGAAATATTCGGATTTGAGTGATTATTTTTGTATAATCCGAATGTCCTAGGGGTTTTTCAGCATGATGAATCCATTTCTCTATTCAAAAATGGATTTTGAACAACAAAACTAATGATTCGTGTAAATTTATATCGTCACTAAAAAATTCGTTTCGTAGAACAACTAGACAACCCCATTCAAAATAGGAGCTTCCATCCATGCATTCACCTATCTTTTCATACGTTCAAAAGCTCACTTTTTTTTAGTTTTAACATTAATAACCTATACAAAGAAAGATCTAGTTTTTAGTCCTTATTTAAGTTTATCAAATTTGATATCTTAATTTGATATTTTATTTTATTTTGATGGGTTGATATAATTAGAAAATTGAATTTGTGATTTTGAAACTTAAAACAAAGTTTTAAAGGTGGTGCATAATCAACTAAATCAACACCTCACTCTACCCTCTCCTTTCTATACTTGAAATCTATAACACCCCACTCTACCCTCTCCATTTTATACTTGAAATCTATATACATGATCCTTATAAAAACCATAAAACATTAGCAAATATATAGTTTAGGTTTATCAAATTTATTCTGATTGATTGATACAACTAGAAAATTAAATTTGTGATTTTGAAACTTAAAACTGGTGCATTATCAACTAAATTAATACCTCACTCTACCCTCTTCGTTATATACTTGAAATCTATACACATAATCCTTATAATAATCCTAAAACACATATATATATATATATATTATTAACTCAAGTTAATTTTAATCAATGGAGGTGGAGTTTAAGCTCCAAGTTATCAAAATCTATAAATCACTTATGTATTTTTTTTTTTAAATTCTAAGAGAAATCAATTATATAAATTGACTTGCTTTAATTAGTAGTTGATTTCAATTTTTTTTACAAGCTATTTACAAGTTTAAAATATTGTTTTTATGGTTATTTGGGTTTGTTGCTTTGATTTTAGTTAGTTTGGTATTGATTATGAAAGTGTATTTAAACACAATATTGATATATAAAATGTCATGGATATTTCATTGGAATAGAGATCTTATAATATTTTGAAATCTTAGATTATGCAATATTTCCCTTAGATCCTAAATTAATTATTATTAGCTTATTACTTAGATTTATGAAAATAACTGATTACGAAAATGAAAGAACAAACAAATATACACACCATACACATAATTAAACACAAGATTTATACTAGGAAACCTGATACGTGATAAAACCTAGCTAGAAGTTGAGGTCTATGTTCTGTTATCTTTTATTTAGTTATGAAAATGCAAATACAAAGAGAGGGGCACTCACTATGGAGTTGTCTATGACTATGTGGCCTGAATGGCTACTATAGACTCTTCTTCCTACCTCTTTTTTGCACTCAAATCCCACTCCTTGGATGATCTACTCATCTATGGAACAAGTACAATACAAAAGAATGGAATTCCTCCTCCTCCTAGGAGCCTAGTGTTTAACATAGCTCGATAGTCATCTAGGGTTGGGTTTTTGCATCCTCAACCCTCAATTAGTGATAAGGTTTTGGATTGTCTAGAACATTCTTGAAAGTATGCTACATGGCTAGCCCCACATGTGTGAGTAATAGATGTTGACATGGCATCCACTCATACCATGGCGATCAACAAGGTTGGTCAACTTGCGGGAGGCATAACTTCGACATACGAGCTCCAATTGAGGTGATTTTTGCAATGTTAAAAATGCCTCGGTGTGTAGAATAGCATCAAGGGGTTGTGAGATATGCTCACAAAGTTTTGACCCCCACTTTTTTTTTTTTGATACCTCAAATTGACTTTAAAAGGTTGTGAACCCCAAATCTCCAAACTAGAACCTGTCACTAAAATGAGCTTTGCAAGCCAATTCCTTGGAGCTCAAAGTTTATTTTCCAGTATGATATCTTAAATCTTAACCCATTTCACTACTTTCTATACACTGCTATTTTTAAATTTTCAACAAGTCAATCCACTATCAAATACCCTTTTCTTAGCAATATTTTTTTACTTTGAAAAATCTAAATACCCTTACACAGGACAACTATCCCTTACAATCCCATTAGTTATATGTCTTTAACAGCCTATCTAACACAAATTATTTATTTAACCACAACAACACTATATTTTCCCATTACCAATATTGCACATTCCCTTACTCCTAGATTTTTTTACTTCATATATCCATATGAATTATAATTTCTTAAAAAACAGATTATAATTGGTCGAGTGAGGGGCCTTGCTAAGAATGGATGTGCCAGATTAGTACAAAAGAAGATGGGACGTGAGGGAAGAACTACCGAGACATAAGAAGCCTATAGGATGGGCGTGGATAGAGTTGGAACATGGGACAGAGTGGGAGTGATGGTGGGAAAACGGGGAAAGAGGGGAGGGAACGAACCCATCTGCTGCGTCGGGTCAACCGCAGCACACGGGTCGGGTCAACCGCGTGGAGCAGGTGACGGGTGTGGGACGGGTTTGGAGATAGTGGACAGGGTATGGAATCCCCTCCTTACACGACTCTGATTAGTTATGTCTTTTCAATCACCTCCAACGAAAATGAAGGAAAGCCGTCGGTCAAAGATGGATAACTCATTGGCAATTTGGTATTAATTTTTGGGTTAAAATGGGATGTTTTAAATTTAATTAAAAATTAAAATTATTGAAATGGATTGTTTTTCATTATATTATAATAATAATTTATTATGCTTTCATAGAAGAAAGAAGAAAAAATAAAACATTGAATACAAAGAAGAAAAAATAGTATCTACTTCATAGTATATTATGCTTTCGTATGGTCCATTAACTTCTAACACCACAATCTAATTGATAAGATGGGTTAAGCATTCTATTTTTTTGGACTTTTTCATCAACCTCTCTTACAACTTAGCACATTGATTATGTAATTTCAATTACTATATACAATTCCAACCATTATTTTAATTTTTTAACAAATTTTAAATAAAACTGATAAATAAATTTAAAAATAAAATAATAAAACTTCTCAATAAAAATGTCCCTTCCAAACCCACCCACTTGATAAAATAAATGATCCAACAATAGTCTAATTGATGACGAAGAGGTCCCTTCGAAGTATGTGATAAAATAAACGATCCAATCATTAGTGTGAAAGAATGCACCACCTACCAATAACCAATGATACTTTTGACCAATAACAACCATGTGACTATTTAAAGCATTCCCCTTTAACACTTCACTTTTACTAATGAAAGTGTTCCTTTCAAGCATATGTGATAATAATTATTTTGTATTTATCTTTTAACTCTAATGATTACACAAAACGTGGAAGCCTCTAATTGGTCACTAACATGACACACGGATGAAACAACCTCCGATCTTTGGCACATTATTAATTCATCTATAGTTTATTTGATAGATTATGAATAAATAATAATTATTTTGTATTTATCTTTTAACTCTAATGATTACACAAAAAGTGGAAGTCTCTAATTGGTCACTAACATGACACACGGATGAAACAACCTCCTATGTTTGACACATTATTAATTCATCCCTAGTTTATTTGATAGATTATGCATAAGCTTTGATGGTTTTGGGTTACAAACTTGGCTAGTGAGATATCGAATTGGGTATATAACATATTGTTGCATTGATTTACAAAGATAAATGTCGTGTATGTATGATTATATTTTTTTTTAAATGAAGATAAGAGAGATTTAATAATAATAATAATTTAATTTTAAGGTTATGGTTAAGTTAGATATTAAATTGGTGTATGAGACCTTCTTGTTTGTGAAACAAGGGATTTTCTTCGCGTATGAATTTGACTACTAAAGTTTACGGAGGTGTGCATATCCTACCTTCCACTAGATTTGAACATGTCACCTCATAGGAGGAAACACATGTTCTTAACCATTAGGCCCACTCAAACTGTACCAAGTTGTAGCAAGTTGTACATATATTACACCAAGTTGTAGCAATTGATTTATAATTTAATGTAAAATGTCATTTTCATAACTCGAAGCTAATACGTAGGGATGTTTTATGCCAAAAATTTTATTTCCATACATAGGGACAAATTCAACCAAAAATCGAGCCATTAGTAAGTTCTTCATTTGGAATAGAAAGTAAGCCCTTGGAAATCATTACAAATACCATCAATGTGTACTTTACACTAAGAGTGTCCATTCTATGATATGATATGAGACCAATAACCAAACATTTTGAATGTATTGAGTTCTTGTTGGTCATCATTATCTACTCAAAACATGTAACATGTATCTTTAGTGAACTATATTTTGTTTTTACATGATCATATATTTTTTTCATACATGATTAACTTGCCAAAAACTTGGCATCACCATATCATCTTATCTCATCTCATATTGTATTTTGAATTGGATATATTGTAAAAGGAGGTTTCCCCCTTGAAGTGGACTATAATCATTGATTTTTTTTCATTTTTTAAGGCATTCGATCATAACATTTGGTATTAGAGCATTGATCCTAGGGTTTTTCTTCTCCAGGCAAGCCATCCTAGCATTTTTGCTATAATTTTTTTTTGGATGATTCAAATAGAAAAACGTGGAGATTATTTAGAAGACATTTCAAGGTATCTATGGTAGAAATTCCATCTTTTGTTTCATTATGTTTTCAAAGATACACCCTATGGAAGATAGGGTTTTTGACTAGTCCTATTACTAGTCTCAAACAAGTGTTCCGGGTAAAATCAACATATCTTCTTCAAAAATGGTCCAAATTTAGTGAGACTAGATGCATTTAAAATATGAAAGCCCTTGGTATTTCTGGTATAATTTTTAGATTCGAGTATCAAATATTGGACACGTGGCATTTGTACAAGTTCGCTCTCCAGAAAAGTCCAAAAAGAAGCAAGGTTTGGGAAAGTTATCATAACTTTCACTTGGCACATCAAATTTTGGTCAGACCTATGACATTGTAGAGAGGAAATATCAGAGTACTACATGCTAAAATTTCAAACTCATAAGGGCCAAAATTGAAGAAATACATCATAAGGAAGGTCGACTAGGAGGACAGACTCTAAATTAATGGTTTGAAAGGTACTTAACTTACAATTGGCATCACTTTTTATTGGAAGATCTATTTTGGGTGATTCAAAATTTTTGATAAAGAGGAAAAAGAGGAGAATTAGTATTTTGTCACATAGGTCCAAAGGCTCCTCCAAAAATTACTTTACCCACTAAACCTCCAGAGAGCTCAACCATGACTCAAGATGAAATCCAAGAGATTTATAACTAGATGGACAAGAAGATCACTGAAAATAGGGAACATATGGAAAAGAAGATGGGTGAAAATAAAAAAGAAATACAAAATTCTATGAAGGAATTTCAAAATTCCTAGTCTTCCATGTTCTTCTAGGCTCTAGATGAGAGACTCCCTAAAGGAGATATCAAAATGCAATGAACTCATGAAAATAAAGGTAGTATTTAGGTTGAACAACATGTTGATAATAAGTAATTTTCAAGTGTATTTAACTCTAACAGTGGAGTTAATTATGGTGGGGGTCCTAAATTCAAATATCCCAATATTTAATTAAATAAGTTTAATGGAACAAAGGTCTTTACTTGGGTGAACCAAATAGAGCAATATTTTGAACTGCATAATATTATGGATGATAAGAAAATGATTCACATAGAAACTTTTAACTTTGAGATAAAACCATATCAACAGTATAAAAGGGTAGTTAAAAGGAAGCCCCCTTTTTATCATTATACTTGGGGTTTATTTACAAGAGACTGAGAAGCACAATATGGGAAATTTTGGGATCATGACTACTTTAGGAAATTGACAAGAATCAAGCACTTAGGTGATATTGAAGATTATAATTCAAAATTTCAGGTATTGGCCACAAGGGTGGATGGCATAAGTGATGAATAATTGTTGCAAGGTTATATGGGTAGATTAAAAGAAGAAATTAAACATGAACTTTTCTTAAAACATCCTGCAAAAATCATGGAAGCTATGCAATATGCTCGTCATATTCAAGCCAATAATAAGGCTACACACAAGTCTACCATGGAAGCATACACATGAAGCTGAGATTGTTTTGGGGTTCATAAGACAACCGTACCTAAACTGACAAGGTTGACACCTCAACAAATGGATGAAATAAGAGAAAATGGACTATGTTTCAATTGTGACAACAAGTGCAGTAAGGGGCATAAATGTAGTGACAAAAAAGTATTCTACATAGACAATAAAGAGGAAGAAGATTAAGAATTGAAACCATCAAAAGATCTTGAGCTAGAAGAGACTACTCCAGTGATATATTTTCAAGCATTGGTCAGCATCAGTACTCCACAAATCCTCAAGATAGAAGAATATATCAAAAATAAAAAGGTAACAATGTTGATTTATTATGGTAGTACACATAATTTCATCAATTGAAAATTAGCAAAAGATCTCAATTGAATTGTATATCCAACACTAGAGTTCCAAGTAATGATTGCAGATGGAGCTACCATAAATTGTTATAGGAAGTGCCATAGTATTAAGATCAATATGGAGAATTATTTATTGGATAATCCCATGATTTCCATCCAAATGGGTGGTGTTAATCATGTTGTATTAGGGGTCCAATTGTTATGATCATTAGGAACAATGGCCCTTAATTTTCAATATCTTTTCATGAGATTTTCCTCAGAAGGAAAGGAAATTGATCTTAGAGGTATCCAAGGGAAACCTTCTAAAGTGATAATCTCTAACAAGATGAAACATTTAAAGGGACACCATGGTGTAATTTCACAATTGAGCTCAATAGATTTTCAAACATCTATATCCTTTTCTCCAATGGATCTCCAAAAAGTTATCAACAATCATTCCAAGGTATTTGGAGAGATGCATACGGGTCTTTCACTTACTCAATATCACACCCATGTTATTCATTCACGACAAGGAAGTGTACATCCAGTCTTCCATGTTTCTTTCTTAAACAAGATAACAAATGACAAGATCCTAGTGCAAAATATTTTATCAAAGATGAATGGAGAAGGGAAAATCATTCTAGAACCAGACACAATCCTTGAAATAAGGATGAAGAAGATGAAAAATCAAACAATTACTAAGTACCTAATCAAATGGAAGAACCTACCAGTGGAAGAGGCTACATGGGAAGATGATTTCTTCATGCATACACACCCACATTTGTCAAGTTTTGAGTGTTGATGATTGCAACTTCATGAGACATTCTCTAGACTGTTCTCCTCTGGACTGAGTTGAGACATCTGTGAGAGAGCCCATGTGATGGGTGTGTCATACTCCTTTGGACTAAGTTGAGATGACGTGTGGTCTCTTGTTGTGATCTTTGGACTGAGTTGAGATGACTTGAGATGGTCTCCTGTTAGACTCCTATGGACTTAGTTGAGTTGACTTGAGATGGTTCTTCGGACCATACTCCTATGGACTTAGTTGAGTTAATCTATTGAGAGTGACGTCCCTATGGGTCAGCACAGGTGGAAGTGTCCCTAGTGGTTGAGCATTAGAGGATCTGAGAGATCCTTGTTATATTGTTTAAAGAGTAAGATTTGTTGTAACCCTAATTTTTATTATGAAAGGGTACAAGTTAGCCCCACCATGTAAAAGATAATTAATATTGTGTAAAGATTAATTATATCATTGAATTATAGAATTTGGCCCTATTACTCTAATAGAGACCTCCATTAATGAGTTAGGTCTTGTATATATAAGAGAGTAGATCGCCATTGTGGATCACTCACTCACACTTCATTGTAGCCTTCTCTCAAGCTAAGTGTATGGCTGAAGTGCACACTTCTCTTAGGCACAAGTTTCGAGGTCAAGGAGCACCCTCTTGTGTTCTCTAGGGTTCATGGTGTAGGGTATCTTCTCTTGACTCTATAGAAAAGGATTGATGAGTTTTTCTCTTGATTGAGAAGGGTTTTCCCAGGATAAACTCTTGTGTTCTTGTGCATGGTTATTCTTCTTGTGATCTTGGTTACAGCAGCTATTGTATATGGTATTGTTGCATTGTTTATGGTTCAAGTACATGCTGAATTGAAATAAACGACATGTGCATGAGCTAATCATTAAAATTCAACATTGAGGGCAACACTTGTTTGAAGGGGAGGGGCATGTTAAGCCCTAGACAAAGCCCCATGCAAAGCATATCTTATGTATAAAACCCCTTATTAATCCCATTATTGAGATATTACATTTCTTATGTTATATTTGTATGTATGCTCTAAACCCCTTCATTGCACACTTTCATTATAATTGTACCTTTTGTCTCCTATATATATACACCAAAGAGACATAGTCTCAGGATCATCTTATCTCATCTCATATTGTATTCTAAAATGGATATATTGTAAAAGAAAGTTTCCCCCTCGAACTGGACTATAATAATTGACTTTTTATCATTTTTTAGGGCATTGGATCATAACATTAACCATGAAAACAATTTTCTAAACTTATGAATAGTTTGTAAAAACAAATTGAAATCATCCACAAGGAGATCAAGTCAATTTCTACAAATGCATTTGCTCCAAGAATTTTACAAGATTGACTCTCTTATTTATAGATGTTGAGAACTTGGAGTTTGAAATCCAACACCTTACTTTAAAATTTAACTTGAGTTTATGAAATCCCTCCTCTTAGTTTATCCCATGGTGAAAGATTTGACCTTCACACCTCCCATGTGTACATAATAAAATATTCTTCTCCATCATGATACATAAGAAAAAATCCATCCATTCCATATGCATATGTGAAATAAGAATCCATATGTGGAGTAAGATTTCAAACAATTTTATACATTTGGAAAATAAACTCTACACTTTGTAAATGAATGTTTAGTTTAAATATGTTATTATTTGAATATTTTTTTGTCATTTGTTTTCAATCATTCTTGTTTAAAATTTGGCTAAAAATTTAGAATAATTATTGGAATCGTAAATATCAATAGTTGACATCCTACAATCTGTATGTAATAGAGGTTTTGGAGGGCACTAAATCCATTTCTATAATAAAAAAAGAAATTCAACAATGAAAAATTACGATTATAGCAATTCTTTTATAATCAAATTTCAATAACCATGGCAAAAAAAATAAACATATCGTAAAACGTTTAAACTTCTCCATAAACAAAAGTTTTATTTTCCATACAAATATGCTTTATGATTTAGTATGTTCTAATATGATTGTAAACATATTTAAGTTTGGGTTTTAAACATATAACACATATTAAAAACAAGTGGAGTTGCAGAGAAACAAGTCCCTGCCAAGAAGACAGAAATACAACTTCCCTAAAGTGAGGGACTTGCTGCTCCTATTTCATGGCAACATATGACTGAAATGGAACTCTGAGTTCACTCATTTCCAAGATGGACAAAACTTTAACTTTTTTTGTCTATCAGTATTTGTGTCTTGCCACAGCTCAATCGACAGGTCTTGTAGACCTAGAAAAGTCTAAAGTCTGTGGGTAGGGCCGTCATACAAGTCCCAAAATTTTCATGAAAAAATGTAGTTATTTAACCTGAAGATATCCTATTTCCCAGCAACTGCCACAAACTTGGATTAATTTCTTTTTAGGATGGAAAAGATCTATTTTCTTTTCACATTCAACGGGATAATTTGCTTGAGGGACACATTAAGCCTGGTCAAGACAATGTCAGTCAAGAAAATTTTTAGAAAAATAAAATGAATAAAGAAACACATTAATTTAAAGAGCTGAAACGAGCAACGGATTTCTAAGCTTCCGATCGCGCATTCATTTCCTTTAAAATCTCTAATTCTCCATCGGTTCTCAGCTTTTCTTTAAATTGCACTGATCTTGTGCATTTAAA
Source organism: Picea sitchensis (assembly GCA_010110895.2). NCBI lineage: Eukaryota > Viridiplantae > Streptophyta > Pinopsida > Pinales > Pinaceae > Picea > Picea sitchensis. The sequence continues at coordinate 4,489 of SNQJ01S0216105.1, read as the reverse complement.
ACCAGAAATCGTATTGGAATACCTATCAATCCAGTTACAGTGATTGTAAATACAACTCTTCTTCTGAAGGTGTCTTTCAATGAATTGAAGGAGAATTGGAAGCCATTGTAATTAGTTAATTAATTCCATTGGTACGTCACAATAACAACCAAGCAAATGTCTTATCTCTGCTGAGTTTGTCACAGAAACAGGAGCGAATACAATCATTGTCACTTAGATATTTTATTTGATGATTTTTTTAGTTAATGTAATATCTTACCTCTGTTGACTTCCTCACAGAAACACAAGAAAATACAACCATTGTCACTTAGAGATTTTAGCATAGAATCCTCATTCAGAATTCATGTCAACGACCTTTTTCCCTTCTTCTCACAGCCTGAACAACTTTACAATCTCCACAGTAATATTGAAACTCTGTTAAGCTTTCATCATCTCTGGTTTCTTTTTAGTGAAACATAAAGTTGACAGTATGCAGGGAAGAGTATTGAGGGCGATTAAGTGATTCAATAAATTCAACTCCCTTCCATGTTACACACTTTCTTTCTGTGTACATACATTGTTTATATTGAATGTCTCTCGACTTCGTCATCACGTCCTTGATGCATACAACACGACAACATAAATACTAAATTGTTAATAAATATTTTTTTTTATAAAATTAATCAGTAAATATATCAACTGCAAGCATTCTTTTTAAAAGCTAACCAATAAAATCTTAGAAAGTTGTTCAATAAAATTTCAACTTTTGAAACCTATGAATTCATTCATTCAAAACTCGAAGGGCAGACTATTTATGGCAGGATAAAGCCACTTGTCAAGTATACCTTCATGTTTGTGGCCAACGTGGTTACATGAGATATAACTCAGCCATGCATCCGCCACATGCTCAGACTAAGTTGATATCCATGTTATTTTCACTACGTTGATCGCAACGCTAATATCTATGTTTGAGTCATTGTAGGGAAAAGCTATTAACTATGAGAATCATACCAAGGAGTTATGTAATCTATCATTTCCTGTAGCGTAGGTATGGCCTTCAATTGATCCGAGTCTGTTATACCATTTTGCAATTTTTTCTTGTGAGAATATAAACTGAAAATTATGTTTGGAAACAATACTCTGTGGGTTCCAGTTTAGAAACAATGATAGGGGATTCTAAATTAAAGTTATTCTACTAAAATTTTTAGGGTATATGTTTCATGAACCAGCGAAACTTCACTGACAACATAGGGTGGTCTACTAAAAATGTATTTCAATGCAATCCTTTAGTATTTCAATGCAGTCCGTTGATAGTATTTCAATGCAATTCGCTGATAAAAGGGAGAAACACAGTCCAAATATGTCCAAAAGGCAGAAAGAAGAGCTAGAAATCAGTGGATATGCTAACCAATAGATCATGTGCACAGAGCGTAGAGGACGAATAGTGTGTGTGCAAAGCGTACAGGATGGCATAACTCATGATGACATATTCATTCTGAACAGTACCACCCAACTGCATATTTATATCCCACTGTGCATATGAGTGATCTAGTAGAGAACCCAACTGTTTTCTCATCAGAAACCCAAGGAAAAGTCGCGTAGGGAAACATGCATGAAGGGTACAGAATATATCCTGAAACCTCAAATGAAATAAACATGGAAGAGTGTAATGTTGTATCTTATTCACCAAGTGCCTCCCACAAGGCCACACATGAGACTATGATCATAATCCCAGGAGATATAGTTCATTTGATAGATAAACAAGACAGTGTGGAGTTGGCCAGTGGTGATTTCATTCTAGGCAATGTGGTTGCAGTATTTTCCAGGGTTGGGGATGATATTCAGTGGCTATTAGCCAAGGATGATGCGGCTGTCAAGATTGATGCATTTGTTATCTTCCCATTTGTACTTAATATCATTTTACTTTCTTGTAAATGGAGAATCTGTGATGAATCACTCATCCTTAAGATTATCAGAAATCAATGATATATGGTGGGAGTGCCGGCCCACGAGGATGAACAACTATCTAGATACAACAATATGTAGAATATTGTGTATAAAGGAGGAGGTGAATATTGTTACTGCAAATGCTTACAAACATCTTGAAAAATTGATTACAGCCAAACCAAGTCCATTTTATTTCCTTGCTTGCCAACAAGTACACTATCGCTTTGCCTGGTTAACCTTGCAAGCCTGTTACTAATATGTTTGTTAAGATTGGGGTATAAGAAGTTTTTCCCTATGTTAGTTAACCCTATGTTTCCTAAATAGGAAATGTTTGATCTTTCATTAGGCGTGAAGCTTCTTTCTTTGCACAAAGTCTCTGAACAACAACCATATTTTAAGCAATGGGTACAAAGGACTTCAAATCTGTACACAGTCAATGCTTTGCCTACCCATCCTTTCAAACATGAACACAAAAATTACTTTATCAAAATGTAAAGAAAACAACCATATCCTCATAAGAAAATTAATGGGAGAAAAAAAATCCTTACAGTGGGGTTGATGAGTCTTCCGCCATGGTCTGCTATTGCTGCTTGATTTGCTTTACTTCACATTGGCATTGGATTTAAGAGCTGGTATGTTCTCCTTACAATAAATTTTAATGGATGCCCATTGTTTCTTACATGGATAAGGGAAGAAGCCCAGAGACAACCTATCCAGGAAAAAGACAAAGAAGACTGAAAGACTTAGAATGGGTATAGTTGTGTTTGTCACTGTCAATACAATCATTTGTCCACTTTCTTAATTTTTGTCCGGTGCTTGCAGGGTACGCCATGTGTTTTTAACTGGAAAGAAACCACATAGAGTTGAAGTTTTCTTATAATCCAGGAGGGAGGGTCTCTCCTGATACGCCAGGATCAAGGGGTGACTTAGCACATCAGGTAAGTAAATTATTTCTAAACTTTGGCATATATAGAATTTTTTTGTTCAGTCACAGTAATTTTTTTTTTAATTATATATTTGCAGAGAATTTACTTTGGTGGAGAAATAAGATGCAATTTGTTCTTTGTGAATCTGAATCTATATAGGATGCATCTATAAAAGAGAGGGGGGATGAAGCAGCGGCGACAACTCTGAAACGAGGAAACAAAAGCACGATCCGTTTTTGGTTGAGGGATAAATACATAGTAGTGGGGCTACCTACTTACATGTTTATCTAGGAACGAAATCTCTCAGGTAAGCTCAAAACCATTCAAAGAATATGTAAATCTTACAACGTAGGCTATAGGTGACAATGATTTGAAAAGAAAGAAATAGAGTTTACCTAATAGTAGGTGCATCCCGAGTACTTGTACCAGGTGCAACTTGGGTTCAAAGGGGAAAAATAACTTCAAAATAGTATTGATCTCTTACGAGGTGCATCGGTGCATCGCAAGTACTTGTACTAGGTGCAACTCAAGTTCAATGGGGAAAAAGAACTTCAAAATACTACTGAAGAAAGGTTTAATGGGGATAGTTTAAGTAAAGAATTTGCAACTGCAGGTAGAACCAACACGTTTGTAGCCATAGCTTCTGTATGTTTGCATGATGGCATAGGTGGAATCCACATATCAACTGACCATGGATTATACATTTCAACCAACATTTAATCATAACATGGAGTAATTTCCGACATTACTTGGTTGGGAAAAAATCACTATTCAAAGGTATGCTTTAAAGAGAGAAAAACCAAGGTATGTTCTCCCCTTTGCCTTGGGAAGAGGCCAAATAAGATGTTCAATTCAAAACATGGGTTTAGTTAATTGAATTTCAAGTGAATTTGTATGAATTTCGGTAGACTCTGGTTAAAACACTGGAAATTTATGGGGTTTTTTACCAAGTTAATAGCAAAACAAAAAAACAATTACTAATAGTCCCCAACCTGAAGGGTAGGGACTAATAAAGGAATGAAGAAAGTAAGGCCAAACCAAAACACATGCATCAATACATTTTTCATGTGACCAAAATGACCTTTTAACGATGAAGGGTCGTGGGAAGAGAAGCATGAAGGAAAGGAGTGCATGAATATTGAGAGAGGTTTGGCCAAGCCGAAGTATTTGAATTTATAGTCTTTAAACTTTGTATTTCCTTATAAGAAATTAAGGAACTTTCTGGGGACAATGAGAAGAGGGAATGAAGGCTGAAAAGGTATTAATGAGAGTGAGGTCATATGAGGGGGTGATCATTGTGTTTATTTTCATGCAAGATGATATGTATGATAGATATATTATTACAACGATGAGTGTTCCATATATAGAGAACATATGGTGACTATCCATGAAATGATGTGTACCTTGGATAATCAATAACTATTTATTATTATCATTTACTTATTATATATATTATTTAATAATCAATAATTATATTATTAATTATTAATCTAAGAGAATGTATTCCCGATGTTTTCCAAACACCAACACTCCCTCTCAATGAGGGAGACATTATGCATCATGCCAAGATTGTCTCTGAAGTATACAAACTTTATCCTAGACTCTGTTAGGGTCCTAACCCACACATAGGTAGAACA
>SNQJ01S0216104.1:12076-27633 GCA_010110895.2 Picea sitchensis | reverse complement strand
TGGAGGAATAAACAATTCTAATTTAATGTTGAGTTTAGAAGGGGCTCCTAAACTCACTTTTAGACTCATATAAAAGGAGAGGCAATGTGAGGAGACACCACACATTTTATTTTGTCATCATGGTGTTGGCATGAGTGAGTGAGCACTCTTGCCAAGGAGATTAGGGAGGAAATTTCAGCAAGGAGAATATTCACTTTGGCAAATCTGATCTAGGGTTTTCTGGTCTTTCTTTCTAAGTTTTCTAGTCAAGGAGGAGTTACACGTGTGAGAGAGAGGAGGAAGAGGCTACACGTGTGAGATCCATATGACGCATTTATTGCAGGCCATATTACACGTGCAGATTTTACAACGATAGGTCAATGCTAGGACAACTGCACATGCGGGTTGTACAGCCATAGGTCGCATGTGCGAACTGTAGGTTTGACTCAGTTGTACAACCATGACGTCATCCATGTACGATTGTGACGTCAACAGGGTACAACAAATTTGTAAGTTGGAAGTTTTCTAGAATTTTTGCTGAAGTTGAAATTTTTGCTTAGAGGACTGTTTTTGTCCTTGGGATCGTCAATTTGAAAATTTTACTTGATGAAAATTTGTGTCTCTTGTGCAGGGATGATTTTTCTCCGATCTTTGTGCTTCCGCTACAATTTTTTGTCATAATTTCAGTGTAAAATTATTCAGTGATAACAACCCTAGTTTACTGTTTGAGGTCACTTGGAAGTAATTTTCGGATCTAAAATTGAATATATTTAATGCTTAGAAATTGATAGGTTGGAGGGGGTTCAAACACTACTTCTTAGGCGTATTATCCGCTGCAAGCGAATGGTTCCGCAACCCATTATTCAGGCAGAGTTCGGTGTCCACCCATTTTGCCTCGAGGTCATTTTCCGCTTGGTCTCTTTCCTCCGTAGAGTTATATATTTCAGAGACTCTACCATCGAGAGAGAGTGGGAGTTAGATATTTCAGAGACTCTACCATCGGGAGAGAGTGGTACCCCTACCTCACTCTTTGCTCCATAGAGGCTCTTGCTTCGGATCCTCCCTGAAGTCGTGCATGTGGTTGGTTCTGAGAGGCATCTCGGCTTCTCCAGTCGATGACTATCTCCCTAGAGTGCCTTCCCTCGTTCAATTTCCCCCTTGATACACCGCGCCATCTCTTTTCGACTAGATAGGTACTGAATTAGGCTATCGGATAGGACATCTACAAACTGTACATTCAGGTCACTTGGACCTCACCTTCAACGAGCCTAGGCTCGAAGATGACCTTCTATCTAGAGCACTTTATGGAGTTGCGGGATGACATCATTGTCCGCTCCCTTTATACACGCAGGCATTAGATGCACTCACTCAGGATCCCTTTGGGTAAGCTTCGGGTCGGATCTCATCGAATCGAGATTGAGACAGACCACCATATACCATGGTATGATAGAATTTGCTAGATGTGCCACCTACAAGAGCTAGAGATAGATATGCACCTCATCTTTAGGTGCCCCATATACTATGAGATCAGAGGATGCTACCATTGCCTCTATAAGGACTCAGGGGGCTCACTCTCTACTTTCATCTGGTACCAGGACCAGAGATGCCTATCCCTCTTCATCATGGAGATCTTCAGCCACAGATCTTAGTTCCTGCACACCACGCCTTGCCTTGGGATGACCAGGATGATCACCTCATACTTTCATGTTGACCCATCAGATCGAAGCAACAAGTGGCGGGCAGAGTGCCAAAGTGCACTTGACAGTGGATTAGTTAGATCTTGAGTCTCTCCTCAGCCTCCCTCTTGGGGAGACAGATCGTTATCATCGAGACCGGTTCGGAGGCGCTGAACTATACATCAGCCCATACATCCTCAGAGAGTTAGAGGGATTAGCTCCAAACGGATCCAGAGCAGGGTGCTTCTCGTCCGTCAGACCACCTCCCAGATTCAAATGAGCTACCAAAGATCTATCCAGAGTTTCTTTCTTTCGGCCTTGGATGCTAGGAGTATCCCTTGCTCCTACATCCCCCTAGGAGATCATACATCTAGACCCCTTGATAGTTTTTGAGGACTCCGACAGCAAGCAAGTGCCTAGCTCGCCCCCCTTGCCCTCGGCTGGAGACCTTGACAACCTCATCGTCAGTCCTCTCTCTCTCTCTCTTGACAGACTTTTGAGTTGGACATACTCACTTATATTTTGGATCACCATACCTTTGTCACGGTTATATACTTTCTGAGGCTACACTATTTCAGGTTTCTCTCTTTATGTTATTTTCAGCATTATCTAGGAGTTGCGATTGCACTCCCACGTTGTACGCATACTTGTTGTAGTTTTCAGTCCCATTGACCTACTTTTGTGGTAATTTGTTGGACATCAATAAAATTATCTTATCTTATCTGTTATTAGATCCCCAATCCAATGAAAGTTGAAACTTATCTGTCGCTATAGTTGCTTAAGTGTATGCACTTCTTTGGTTATCTTGTACTCAATCTGTATGTTGTTTTAAGATGGTCTATCCACTTATGATTTACTTCATAGTGGTCCTGGTGATTTGGGGCACTCTTCAAATCACCCTGCCCGAAAGGATTGAATAAAGTCACTCAAAAGAGGGGGAAGGGTGAATGATAATAATCTGTTAGAATGAGTTTATTTGATGAGATTGTCTGTTACAAGTAGTTTATTGTATATTTAGAAGTCTTGGCCGCTGATATAGGGGTTTTTGTCATTAGAAGTCCCGTTTCAGTAAAATAATCTTTTACTAGTACATTGTCATCTCTTTAAAAGTTTTTCTTTACAATCTAGCATTTTTGTTATTAGATCCTCAATTTAATGAAATTAATCTGTTCCAACTTCCTAGAAGTTGCTTCAGTGCATGCTCTTCTTCGCTTAACTTGTACTTAATGCAGTTGTTGTTCTACACTGGCAATCACAGGAGTTTGTGTTATTGTCTTAATGGTGTAAGAGGCAAATGAGCTGTTTAAACTTTAAAGTCTATAGGTTATATTATAGGATGTCCCAAGGATGAATTTTTTATTTCCAATGAAAAAAATGTATGTTTGCTATTTTTGAATATACATTGCTAAGTGCCTTTTCAGCACTGCCGAGGATAAAGCCTCGCTTCTCCTTCTGATCCAAGACACTGGACTCAGCTAAACAGGCTGAAAGGGACTACATTATACAGTCATCCTCAAAATTTTGGCTTTAAAAAGCCAATTCAAAAATTACATCAAAAGGGCTATACAGCCCTGCTCCACACAATCAGACTTCTACATTTGAACAGAAATTTCCAATTCTTCTGATTTTCAATACAGTGAAATAACCATTTCTGGATGCAAGTCTAAACGTTCTACCTTTTGGTTGTTTTCTGGCAACTTTTTCTGTTTGATTTTGCCCGAAATCCGGTGATGAATGGTTGGATCTGCAGATTTGAGTGGCTAAGTTTGTACAATCCGAGTGCCCTAAGGGTTTTTCATCACGCTGAATCCATTTATGCATTCAGAAATGCAATTTAAACAACAGAAAATAGAGATTTTGTCCAAATTTACATCACCGGATTCTGGCCAAAAAACCCAAAAGGTAGAACGTTTAGCCAACGCCTTTCTGGATGGGACATTCCATTTCCAGATTCAGCTGTTACCAACAGACTCTTCTGACGAGATAAAGCTTCTTTAGAAAGTCTATCTGCATGTTCATTTAATTCTCTATATAGTATAGACATGCTGGAATGAGAGATGCACGAACAGATTTCTTACCTCTTTGAATTTGCCCATGAATGGCTGTAGCAGAAGGTTTTCCAGTGTGCTTTTACCCATTGCCCATTCAAGAATGAGTTTTGAGTCCCCCAGAATTTGAATGCTGGAAATACCTTTCCCAGAAGCTATTTTTAACAATATCCACAGAGCACACAATTCTGCCTTATTATTTGATCTCTGCCCAAAAGTTACTTTGAATTCAATAAAATGATTGTCTGCCATATATAGAGCCCCTCCAGATCCTCAGATGCCTGGGGATCCTTGGCAAGCTCTGTCAAAGTATCCCCAAGCTTTGCTCTTATCTATTTCTGGAGGTACCAGAATTCTACGATTCGTTTCTTTTGGAGCCTTCCAAATTCCTTCATATGCAAATCTCACACTATGGTTGACCTGTAGTGGAAAAATCTCTTTGCTTTGAAATATCATGTCATTTTTAGCTATCCATGATGCCCATGAAATTGTGCAGGGTAGAGCTTTATGCTCTGCTACTGTTTTGTCATTGTACCATCCTTTAAAACAATCATAAATGCTTTCCCCTGCCCACTTTCCTTTTCCTTTTGTCAGATTTAATGCTTCAAGCCATACTTCTTTTGTAAAAGGACAATACACTAACAGATGATCTCTGGTTTCCTCATTGTGTTTACATAGGATGCACCTACCTGGACCATGCCAGGTCCTCTTATTGCAATTGTCCCGACTGAGGACCTTATTAGATAAGGCCAACCAGAAAAATATTCTTGTTTTTAATGAGCATCTCAGCTTCCAAATTGACTTCCACCACCACCTTTGTTGTCCTTCCCCTTCTTTGCCCATCTTCACTTCATATCCCAATCTAGCTGTGTAATTTCTTAAGCTTTTGTTCTTTGACCAAATGATCACATCGTTGTCATCTTTTAATCTCACAGCACTGTGTTTCAGAGTGATTATGTACTGATGCCATTACTCTGCTATCTCCCCCTGTAGATCTAACAATGTCGCTGTCTTCCATCCCTGGTTCCATATGTTATTGTTCCTTGTATTAGCAACATCTGCTAGACTATGAATCTCAAGATTATTTATAGTATTTTTTAAAGGTTCTGAAAGTCTGTATATACCTGTGCATTCCAACCAAGGATCTTCCCCTAACCTTACTCTGTTTCCTCTTCCTATTTTCCACACCAACCATTTCCCTAGCAGTGGAAAAGCTTTTACCAAAGCTTTCCAGATCACTGAAGCTCCTCCAAAAGCCTTCTCTTCTTTCCTAATCCAGTCCTCTAAAGTTCCAAGAGCTACATATTTTGCTGCCATTATCTCTCCCCACAGGCCTTCAATTTGCATCAGTTTCCATAGAATTTTAGCTTCCAGAGATTGCCCAAATAGATGTATGTTCTTCAATCCCCATCTTTTGGCTTTTCTAGTCTTTACCATTTCACCAAAGGGATTCCTTCCCTCTCTCTCTAGCCTGTCCACAGAAAGCTAAAGCACTTTTTTCTAATCTTTTCCATTTTTCCTTTCGGGATGTAGGTTAAAGATTACCAATATACCGGAATCCCCTCCAAAACAGATTTCACTAAGGTCAATCTGCCCCCTTTGGATAACCATCTATACCACAAATTAGTCACCCTCTTTTCAATTTTTTCATAGAGCCAGTACCAATCCTTATATCTATAGTCATTTGGTTTTAAAAAGAACCCAAGATATTTAAGCCCATTTTAAAAAGGCACAGAAGTAAAGGGAAGTATATCAGTGCATTGTTTTTCTAGATCTTCCTCAATTCCATTATATAAAATGGAGGACTTAAAAACATTCACCTCCATTACTGTGGCTTCACAATGTAGATTTAGGATTTCCCTGTACTTTGCAGCTTCTATTTCAGTTCCAACTCCAAATAGGATGACATCATTTACAAATAACAAATGAGACAAGGAGAGGCCATTCCCCATTTTTCTGCCCTTGAAAGACCCTTCTCTTTTGATGGATTCTACCATCCTACTTAACCCTTCAGCAACCAGTAAAAAAATAAATGGGGAAAATGGGCAGTCTTGTCTGAGCTCCTTGTTACCCCTCATTTTGCATAGGGGCTGTACTAGTGAATTTCTTCACTACCCTAGTGATTTTCATCACAAAGAGCTTTGGATAGTTGGGGAATTCACTTGGTTCCATGGATTGTTGATGACATGGATGATTATGTGCTAGAGGTTTTGATGATGTATTGATTGATCATATGATGTTTTAGTCTCCACATGTTACTAGATGGTTGTACATGAGGATGTATAGTTCCCTTGGTGGAGTGCCCTAGCATTTTGGGCATTGCATTGGATTCATCATGATATTTGGCATTTTCACAGTTCCCAAAGCAGTTCACAACTCTCAAGACATTTTCACAACTCTCAAGGCAGTTTCACAACTCTCGAGGCACTGGTCGCAACGCCCTAGGTATTTTGGGGCTATTCTTCATGTACTAGGACCTCTCATGACATGCCATGTCATAGATCTTGGAACTCTCAACCTCTTCACACATTTGGAGGCACATATCACATGGTTTGATGGGATGTCCACCTTGAAGGATGCATTACTTAGCTATTGGGGCTTCAATTTCGCGCGTGTGGACCTTCTTGGGATTTCCTCGACTTGAGGAGGTGGCTAGCATGATATGACGAGGAGGTTACAATCGGAGACCTCACATATGACTGTTGGAGCTAATTTTAGGGGGGACATCCCTTCTTTTCATGGAGATGGTTGAGTGTTATTCATATTCCACATGTTCAAGCCTTGCATCATGGATCCACTTGTTTGATTTGAGGATAACGTCCATTTTGGATGTTACTTTGCACATTTTATCATGCTTGTTGATGGGATGTCTCATCTTGGAGAAGATCCAGGGGGTTCCAAACCCTAGATCTAGGGTTCATTGCACATTTTGAAGGTGACCTAGCTTCAGGACAATTATCTTTTGACAAAGTGCCCAGAGTTCCGCTAGATCAATGCCATTAGAAGCAGAATGGCCTCGCGATTTCCAAAATGTGGTCATAATAGAAAGTCGAGAAAAAATTGACACAATTATAATGCTTTTAAAATTTGTCGCAGGAAAATTTTCGCCCCAATTTTGGCCACTTATTGGAGGAACGCCCCACATCTTTTGCTTGAGCATTTTGCTTATTTGGGGATTTCATTGTTGATATGTGCCCATGGTGAAGAGTGCCCTAGCTCTTGAAGCCACATGGTGTGTGTTTTTATGCATCTATTGGGGGCCGTCCACCCTTGGAGAGCCACACATCCACTTTGGAGGAGATTTTAGAGGTTTTCATTGCCTACTTCGAGGAGTTGGTTGTGGATCTATCCACTTGGAGGCCTTTGGAGGCTAGATGTTGCACCTTTGACTCATCTTCTTTCTTCTTTGATGGAGACGTCTCACTCTCTTGGGTCTATTTTGGTTGGAGTATTGTACATGTGGCTTGACCACCTCATTATTTTATGTATTGTAGATTAGTTAGTTGGAGGAAATAATTCTTTACTCCTCCATAGGTTAGATCTAAAGATCTCACATGATATATTATTTTTCTATTATAAAGGAAGTTGAGCTAGAYTCTATATAAAGAGTAGCCCTTCCTCATTTGTACTTATGGTTGGACTTTTGGAGCTTAATTGACATATCTTTCTTGGAGCATATGGTTGTGTAAAGGTTTCTTATTTGGTGTGTTATCCCAAAGTCTAGCACCTTTGTGCAAAGCCTTTCAGAAGGGTTGAGACAAGTGTAACATGTAAGTGTTGCCATTGTCACTTTAGCAAATCACTTCCCTCATTTTAGTGAAGGATGAAATCCAACACAAGGGAGGCTTCCCTAGCAACCTCAAGGAATCCTATAGCAAGAAAGGATCAAGTCTACGACCTCCTTTATTGGTTACTCAAACACACCACCAGTAGATCAAGGTAATCAAGGTAAGTACAAGGTGGTTTAATGAAGCAATTTCCAGATTTATATATATGAAGTATCTTGGACAATCAATGATATTAAGCAAGTCAAAGAGATACCCCAATCACTACAAATCAAGAGAAAAGCTGTGGCTGTTATAAAACTTGTATTAAAGATGATTACCTTAGCAATATATCAAGTTATAACAGCAGAAATAAATCAGCCATTGAAACAAGTTAAGCATGTAATAAAATAGGGCTAAAAATGCAAGCTAAACTAGGGTTTAATTAACAAATACTTGCTGAAATGATAGATGGCACTCAACAGCCCTAGAATATACAAGATGCCAAGCCCTATAGGGCTGAAAATTACAACAGCAATGCAATAAATGATGTCAAGATGTACTTCAAGGTGAAAGATGCCAATAAAACTCTAGATGCCAAGCTTAAATGATGGCTGAAAATTGAGGAAAAATGCATCAAACCCTAATCTAACCCTAAGACAACAAAGGAAGAAGTGAATTTAGGGTTTAGAACTTGCGAGAAGAGAGAAAGACTAGTGCAGTTTATTCCTCTTGGGCATATGGGGTCAAAATATGAACTTTGTTGGGAGACAAAGGTAAGCTTTGGGTAAAACCCTAAAGTAGTCCACTACAAACCTTAAGGATTTAGCCAATAGAAAGACAACTAGGGTAGTCCACTACAAACCTTAGAAATCGTTCTATGCCTTTTAACAAGCTTAAAGATGGATCTTGGATAAACCCTAGGGTAGTCCACTACAAACCCTATAAAACTATCCTATAGGAAAATGCCTAGAGTAGTCCCACTACAAACCCTATAAAATTTCCCTATGCCCTTTAACAAGCTTTAAATCAATGATAACAAGGGAAGGTAGTCCACTACAAACCTTCTTAGGGTTTCAAGACTTCAAGAGAAATACAAGGTAACATGCACTATCACCACTTTGATAAACACATTAACACTTAATACAATCAAGAAATAAACCAACAAAGATTTAGAAAGAGCACTTACGAGGTAAATCAATGGTCATCCATGAAATCGAAACCGTGAAAATCATCCATCAAAACTTGAAAAGCATCCAAAGATCATCTCCCAAAGAAGGTGCATAAGTCATCCACAATGAAAGAGAAAGATAGAAGAGACAAGTAGTAGTAATCTCCACAAGTTGTTATGATATACAAATGAGGAAGCACTTCCTCTACTTATATGAGAAAACCAAGTGCTTCACCTCTCTAAGAAGCCCCTAAAACATAAAAATCCATGATACAAGGTGGATAGGTCTTAGGCCGACCCCCCAAAATTCCTCTAAGATAAAGATACAATGTTAAAATATGAAAACGTTCTCTAAAAACCCCACACGTGTGAGTGTAGAAGTCTCCCAAAGGTGACGTCATCTCCAAGTGGGGTACAAAGGCTCCAAAAGTCATGTCTCTCCCCAAAGGTGCAAAGTATCGTCAAAAGTCATGCCTCCTCATCAAGAAGGTCACACCTCATCAACAAAGTGCTAACTCATCATCACAAATGCTAGGTCGGCTCAAGCATGTGTCCATCATCCTCAAGTGAGATGTCACCTCCACATGTGCAATGTCCAAGGTCAAAATCATGGCGTCATCCACGAGGATGGCTCAATCATCTCTCCAAAGAGGCATACTATCATCATCAAGGCCACGTCATCAATCCAAGCTCCAACGTCCTCAAGGGGTGTATGACGTCATCAAGGGCTCAAGGTGACATGTCCTAGCTTAGAAGTGCAACGTCCCAGGCCTAGGAGGTGGTGGAGGATGTCAAAAAGTATGCTAAGTCATCACATGACCAAACGCCCATCATCAAGGGTGCAATGACCTCCATATAGTGTGCAACATCATCATGAAGTGTGAGAGAAGCATCATGAACGTCCTCCAAAGGAGCATCTCAAGGGGTGCATCATCATCAAGCAAGGGCTCAGAGAATCAAGTGAGACCAACCACCAGGGATACAAGAGTCATTAGAATCATMAAAAGTGAGTCACAATTTAATGCAAAAACCACGTAAGTAATTCACATTAGGTATCTTCTTCAAACTTCACACTAGCTTATGACTTTATGCAATTTTCCAATAAGTATGGGAGGACCATCATAAAACCCTATTATGTGTGCCAGTACCCAAGTAGAGGAGTATTTCCTGAAAAACCCATCAAGTGTAAGTGTGAGTGAGTGGTATGACATGGGGTTTACTTCACGGTCATGGTGTCATTGACACGCAAGGCTACATGTGATGTTCATCTCCATGAGCGCCTTTGTAGAGGGAGTGCTTGGTGCATTAAGTTACCCTTTTCTTGACACTGTTTCGTTCCACCCCTATCTTGCCTTTTGATATTCATTAATTGCTTTGCAAGCCCCTTTTCATGTTTATGCATTTATTACATCGGGATTCAATTAAGTCCTTTTCTTTTGATATGCATTCAGTGCATTAGGACTTGGGGTGATGGGCTCATAGCGAGGGGGTAGATCTCAAGCTATCTTGGCTTTTAATTATCATTCACATCCCTTTATTTCTCTTTTGCATTTTGAATTTATAACATGCTCTTTCCGTTCTTTTTACCAACTGCATCAACCTCAGGCATTCAAGCCCCTTCTTCTCATTGGAGAATGAAGTACAAACCTTTTTGAGATACATGTAACAACCATTCCAAAAAGGTAGGACAATGAAAGGAAAACAGATGGAAAGTGTTAAGCATGAAAGTGTATGGGTATGTTACCCCTATCAAGGCCTCCTAGTAGTACCCATTTTCCCAAAAAGTGACAACACTCGACTAGAGTACATATGATGGCCACCAAGGTGAAACAAGGAAAAAAGCATAACTTCCAAGCATCATGATTCATTATTTGAATTCAACCCATGATCCTCACCTAAATGTCGAATGCATTAAATGTAAAACTTTATATGAAACAATGGCTAATGTACCTCATGTGTGTTGGACCACCATCATCAGATGAGCCTGCTGATCGAGTGAATGAGTTAACCAATGATGAGGGAGAGGCATTTGAGGGGTTGTTGTCTATGGAGAATGCTGGTCATCATCTCTGGGACCACTGTTTGCAATGTGGATCACGAAGAATGATCTCCTCTATTTACCCCTAGGTGAGAGGGGGTAACATGGTGCATAAAGGTTGATGGTGAAATACTCAAGTCTTCTACAAGCTAACTGGATCGATCCATTGAAGAGATTTTTCTACCATTGGAGGGAAGACGTTTTGGGGTAACTCCTCTCCTTCCTTTGTTGGTTTGATAATTATTTGGTGCCTTGCTTTGTCTATCCATGTTGGAACCCTAGCAAGAAATACCGAGTACGTTTATCAAGCTATAGTTGTTCTTGTTGGTGAAGGTTGCTCCCTTGAGAACCCCTTCTTGTAGGGCCTTGGTCTTCATTGCTATTTTTTCTCTTTGGTTCTAATCCCTTATTCCTAATCTCTGAGAGAAATAGACCAATTCTTAAGAGGGGTTTTCTTCTTGACCTCATAAGTCCCTTTGATTCACCTTTACTCCACCGTCCTTGTTGGATTTGGCACTGATCTCTACTTCCTTCCATCACCTCTTTTAAAATCCTAAAAAACCCCAAAACATTGTTTTAAAAGCTACTCTCACTTCATCTTGTGCCTCATTGCTTAGCTTTAGTAATCCTACTAGGGATACCCCCCTTGCACTGGAGGAGAGCCAACCTAAAGTGAAGAGTATAGGTTGCTTAGGTGACAATGATGACCATCCTAATAGTTGCCCCTTGAGTTGTGCCTTGTGGATTAGGGCTTTTATCATTTAGTACATTTGGGAGGTAACAACTCTTCGAGGCATAGAAAAACCTAGAAGCTGAACCGTTTATCAATACTGCAAATGAAGTCGAGGCTAGATACCCCATTATCCAATTGACAACTTTAATATTCATCCCAATTTGTATCAATATTAATCTAAGATAAAGGCAACTTATTTTATCAAATGCCTTTGCCAAGTCCAATTTCATCACCATAGCTAAAAGTTTTTTGACTTTAATTGAGTGTAAAACCTCTTGGGTTGATCCCACTGCCTCATGAATTTGTCTGTTATGAAGAAATCCAAACTGCTTATCTGATATGAAGGCATATGATATACCTTTCAGTCTATTTGCCAAAACCTTGGTTAACATCTTATACACCAAATTGCACAAAGATATGGGCCTATAGTCACCAAAAGATTCTGGATCATTTATCTTTGGTATCAAAGCAACGGATGTTTCATTTAGAGCTCCAAGGACTTTTCCTGAGACTCTTTGCTTCCTCAATTACTCTTAGTAGCTCTTCTTCTAGAAAATAATAAAATCTTGCATAGAATTTTGATGTCCACCCATTTGGGCATGGACTCTTTCCTTTTCTAAAGGATTACAAAACTGATTTAAGTTCCTCTGCTAGTTTTTTAACCAAAACTGGGAAATATTATATTGAAAAAAGTTGGAACAAAGCTAAATAGCAAGAGTACAAATACTACAGTCCTGAGATTTTAGACAAAATGATTGAGGATGAATTTGGCTTGCAGAGCAATCCTCCTCCTGTCAAAAGGATGAAAGGGAGTGGACCAACAATTTTTTCTACAGTAACTTGATTTTATTGTTTCCTAAGTACAATAGTACATTCTGACAAATTGATTGCATAGGAAAATGCAAAAACAAAACATAATTATTGCTTTTGGAGAGCTCCCCCCATTAAACAGGGTAGAATCTAGAGTTAGTTGATAACCCAAGAGAATATTTGATTCCACCTCTTTCTCTCTTCACTCTTGACTTGTTTTCCTTCCCCTTATTAGTGGGGGAGAGGGATGCAAGTCTTTCTTGTAGGATTTTTGCAAATGAAGAGGAATTTGAAGATTCGGGGGAATGCATAGTGGGGTGGTCCTACTTCTCATCTATCTTTGCATCTTTCTCTTCATCCATTGGTTCCTCATCTTCCTCCTTTTCTTTCTTTGACTCCTCTTCTTCTAATTAGGGTTCCTTTTCTAGGAGAGTTGTTGTTCTTGCCACAAATGGGGTTCCTTCAATGTTTTTTGTACTGTATTATCTGATTCCACTTGGATCTCAGAAGATGATCCAACTTTAGGATCTAAATGAGTCTTTGGTGGACTTGTCTCGACCCTTTCATCTTCCGCTTTCTTTGGATTTTCAAGAATTTCAAATTTGTTCTTGGAGGGGATGGACAAGTCCGACTGGTATATTACGGTCTGTGGCTCCTTGGATTGCTGCTTCTTATGCATTCGAGATAATTGTTTGAAAGGTTCTTGCTCATTTTTATTTGAAGGAATTAAAGATTGCTTTAGTGTGGGTTGAATTTCCTGGATTCTTGGGAAACGCTTTGCAAAGTGGCCATACTCATGGTAGGAATTGCATTTGAAGGGGATTTTCTTGTAGTCAAGGGCTTGAAGATGACTCTAGCCCTCCATGTTGAGTTGTACCGCCTCTAGAAGGCCCTTCTCCAAATCCATTTTTATGCAAACTCTACTGTAGGAATAAATATTTCCTTTTGGCTCAGCTCGGTCAATATAACAACCCAACTTATCTACAATATCTTTAAGAGTGGATTCATCCTAGAAGATGATGGGTAGGTGTGGCAGCTTGACCCATACATGGGCAACTAATATTTCCATGTTTGGATCACAATCAAGGGTCCAATGGGAGAGGAACATACCCTTGGATCCCATGAAATAGGGACCTGATCTGAAAATTAAATCTCTCCTCCTTGTTGCTAAACAAAAATAGAAAGAAACCTTTTCCACAATAAAAACTAGATATTTTACCTTGAACATTCCAATGCTCTGTAATCCATGCCTAGATTGCTCAAGGATTGGGCCAAAGGCCTGTGAACTTTCCAATTAAAGATTTCGCATGCAGAAGAATGGCTTTCCTTTTTGGTTATGGAGATAGAATGTCCAACTTGGGGATGGCTTCTGCCTTTTTGGCAAACCTGTTCTTTAATGAACACTTCTCACCAGCTCGTTTCAAGGATATGATCAGAGAAATGAAAGCCTCCTCCTTAGGATTTGAAGGTGCATCCATGTTGAGAGTGTCAATGGAATTGAGCTCGACTTCTTCAATGTGTATCAGATAAAACCTAAGTGAGTAGGCTATCTCTACCAAGGCAGCTATGAGTATAGCAATGGGGATTTTAGGCTTGGTGACAACAATTACAGGCCACGACCAGGGTAAACCCTAGCTGCCACAGGACACATAGTTCTAACTCCTCATATTGGCCCTGTTGTCGCCGCCTAATCTGCACCTCGGGTCACGTGGAAGAAATATTCAATCCACTGGGTGTGGCCTTGGGGGCGAGTCTTGAGTTGGGTCGCTATCACCTGATACTCGACTCCTCCATCTAGGCTAACTCCTAGTGAAGCCAAGGAAGATAGTCCCTAATAAAATAATCTAAGGCTGATTAATCTAAGTACAATAATTCTAGGAGTTAAATAATGAAACAAAAGAAAATAACTCTAATCTAGCAGCATATATTGACACATCAAAAGATTGCTTAATGAAAATGATAATAAACAAATGAAATATAAAGCAAATGATAATATTGTTGAGACCAGTAATAAAAAGGTGTATTGCTGCAATGAAAATGTTTTGAATTGCTCTTGGAAATTTTAGTTAATTAAATGATTTCACTTGGATTTAAGTTAATTGAGTGAGATGGATAGATAGTGCTGATCCACTCACGATTGCAGGATTGTAATCCAGAAATGAAAGATCCAATCTAAACCTAATCTAATGTTTGTCACTTTTAAACTATTATCACTCAAATGGGTACAAGTGAAACTACACGGACTTCCAATAGGGTGAGAACGAATCTCAATGAGTAGCCCCCTGAACTCACATGTAATCTCAGCAAGTATAAATCCCTATATTTAGCAATAATAGAAAAAAGTACCTAATTAATCTACTCTGCACTAATCAAGAGCTTTTCTGATCATGCTAAGATCGAGTTAGACTCGCGAGACCGAGAGCATTCAGGGATCTTGATGGGAAAGGTTCGTTACTTTGCAAAACAAGAAAAATAACTTGAAATAACTTAAAAAAGGAAAACTAAGCGGTTAATCTAAAAGCATAAAGGAAATGTTTGGCTTTGTTGTCTTGGTTTATTTTAGCTTAGTTTTATCTTGTTAGGTTAGAAAAAATTAGACAAATGCAAAATGGATGCAAAAATGACACAATCCCCCTGGGGTAGGGGGGATGAGAGGGCTAGTGGGTTATCCCACTAACTCCTTCAAGTTACAATCTTGAAATGATGTGTTTTCTGGCCTTTTATAATTCAAGGACTTAGCAAACTTACAAAATGAGGGAAGAAAGTAATTAGATGGAAGAAGAGGTGCCCTGGGAGGTCCTAGATGCCCCGGATTTTCGAAATTCAGGCAGAGCTTCCTCCTATCTGTTCATGAAATGTTGGAAAACAGCGAGCAAATTTGTAGGAAACTTGCCCGAATTGCTTTTAAAACAACCTGCAAAAGTTGTTAGTCTCATGCAAGAATTTCTCAAGTGAAGGTTAGATAAAAATTAACAAAAGTGACTAAGAAAATCAGCAAGAAACCAACTTTCTTAGTGGCTTTTGTTTGCTGTTTGGACAGCAAACAATGGGCACTAAGATTGCCAAAATATAGAAATTAAAGCTCTTAAATGAATCTATCTTTTAGCATGCAAATATGACTTTGAAAGAATTGCTAAAAAGACAAATTCTTAAGCTAGATCTAACTTGAATGATAATAAATTTGAAAATGAAAGATAGATCTAACTATGCATGCATTAAAAAATGGATCTACTTAATATTTATCTTGAAACTGCAGGTCTAGATCTTGCATGCAAAAGGAAACAAGTAACCAAAAAATATTAAATTTGAAGGAAAGAGAGAGAGAAGATTGAGATGCA
>SNQJ01S0216104.1:0-12066 GCA_010110895.2 Picea sitchensis | reverse complement strand
TATGGATCCAAGAAGTAAAAATGCCCTCTAATGGAATCGAGCACGACTTAACTGTAGCATTACAGAAGTTTAAGTCAGACCCCGCAGTGCCACCGCCAGGATTTGATCAATCATAAGCAATATTTTCAAAAAAATGATTAGAATACCTAGGAGATCAATTGACTATGTAACAAACAGTTCAATATCAACACTGAAGAATGCGAATACCAGATTAATTTCCACGTGCAGAGCAGTGGTCTTGCCTAGATTTGGCGGGCCAGAGGTTTTGGAGGTACGCCACAATGTGGGTCTCCCGGATTTAGGAGCTTCAGAGGTGCTGGTTCGGACTGCTGCAGTAGGAATCAATCCTCTGGATTGTCGGGTGCGTTTTCATTGAAAATATGTGAAATATATGTACGTGTATAGTATGAATGCAGCAGTTTAGATATATATTTTCAATTAATTTCTGTTATATCCATTCCGACAATTTATCCTTTGGATAGTATTGTAAATATTTTAATAATGTTTATCTATGACCTCTGTTATTATACTTTAATATTTGATCTTGCGCTGCCAAGTTTAGGCCTCAACTCCATGCTTATCAGGGATCCATATTATCACCCTACGTACTGACCAATTTTTGGCCAACACGGTTTATCACCCGCGACACATTAGCTACTCACCAATTTTCAATCATCATGGTCTACTACTTACAATCATAGTCTATTCCTTACAATTGGAATTCGAGTCTATTTGATGGAATGATCTGTTATGAGTAGTTTACTGTATTTTTAACAGTGTTGGCCCTGATCTAGGGTTTTTGTCATCAGAATTACTATTTCAGTAAAATTATCTAGTATCAGTAGTTTTTATGTTGTCTTTAAAACCTCTGTTCACAATCTAGCATCTTTGTATGCGGCAGGCCCTTCAGCGTAGGCTCAACGAAGGGTACGGTTGTCTGGCCCTCACCGAGAGACAGTGCTTCCTGGATCAGTTTCAGGACATTTCGTCCAAACTCTACCTCATGGAGGCGATTATTAGACCCACAGTTCTCTATGGCTCCGAGATCTGGGGGCCGAGCTTGTTACAGACAGAATGGGCCGGGTTGTGTTGATGTTTTTGTAGCATCGGGGAGGTATTTTCACACTGGCCTTGGTGTCGGGCATGTGGGAATCTTTGTTGCCACTCACATTGCATTTTTTATTTTGTGAAAACCACTTTCATGTAGAGCTGGGGTTTGGCACCCACTTGGAGGAATAAACAATTATAATTTAATGTTGAGTTTAGAAGGGGCTCCTAAACTCACTTTTAGATTCCTATAAAATGAGAGACAATGTGAGGAGACACCACACATCTTATTTTGTCATCATGGTGTTGGCATGAGTGAGTGAGCACTCTTGCCAAGGAGATTGGGGAGGAAATTTCAGCAAGGAGAATCTTCACTTTGACAAATCTGATCTAGGGTTTTCTGGTCTTTCTTTCTTAGTTTTCCAACTAAGAAGGAGTCGCACATGTGAGAGAGAGGAGGAAGAGGCTGTACGTGTGAGCTCTGTATGACACATTTATTGTAGGCCGTACCACACGTGCGGACCGTATAGCAGCCGCAGGTCAAAGCTGGGACAGCTGCACGTGCGGGCCGTACAGCCGCAGGCCACACTTGCGAACTGCAGGGTTGACTCAGCCATACAATCGTGATGTCAACATGGTACAACAGATTTGTAAGTTGAAAGTTTTCCAGATTTTTGCTAAAGTTGAAATTTTTGTTGAGAGGATTGTTTTTGTCCTCGAGATCCTCAATCTGAAAATTTAACTGGATGAAAATTTGTGTCTCTTGTGCATGGATAATTTCTCTCTGATCTTTGTGCTTCCGCTATAATTTTCTGTCATAATTTCAGTTTAAAATTATTCAGTGATAACAACTCTATTACTGTTCGAGGTCACTTGGAAGTAATTTTCAGATCCGAAATTGAATGCATTTAATACTTAAAAATTGACATGGTATTAAAGCATAGGCTCTAGAGAGAGGAAATCATCTTCTTGAGACACAGGTTGCTGTAGATTTATTACTGCAGATTTGTGTTTCTGTTTGGACACAATGGTGGGCACTCTTAGAGTTAAGGATATATTAGAGGGGGCCACAAATTTCCAGGCTTGGAAGGCTAGGATTCTCTTGCTCTTGGAAGAGAATGATCTCAAAGATTACATTGAGATGGTGATTCTAGATCCTAACGATTTACATGAATAGGCAACTCATAAGAATAAGGAAGTGAAGGCCAAGTGGGTGTTGTTGGATTATGTGAAGGACCTTAGCAAGGTCAAGTGTTTTGCTTGTCATAAGCAAGGTCACTATGCTTCATAGTGTCCACAACGAAAGAAAGGGAGAGGAAAGCAACATGCATCAACAACAGAGGTGGATGAGGTTGTAGACAGGTTTCAGAGGGAGCTGACAGTGCTTTTCAACCCACAACAAAATGGGGTTGCGGAGAGGAAGAATCAGACCATAGTTGAGGCTGCCAGGGTGATGTTGCGTGACTAGGATCTACTTATGTTTCTTTGGGCAGAGGCATATAACACGACAATCTATGTTTAGAACATGAGTCCTCATAGGATATTAGAGAACAAGATTCCTGAGGAGGCATTCACAGGAGTGAGACTAGAGATAGGGAATTTGAGAATCTTTGGTTGTCCAGTTTACATCCATGTTCCTAAGGAGAAGGGGACGAAGTTAGAACCTTTTGGGAGGAAGGGCGTGTTTGTGGGATACAACGAGACTTCGAAGGCCTTCAGATCTACATTCCAGGATAGCGACAGATTGAGGTTAGTCAGGATGTCAGGTTTGAGGAGGAGTTGGCTTTCAGGAGGTCTCGAGAGACCACAACAAAGACAGATGGTGAGGAGCAGGAGGCTCCGAAGGTTGAGGAGAGTACAGGTCCATCCAGTACAAGGGTTCATTCTTTAGACCATCAGGAGGAGTCAAAGGAGACAATGGATCCACTGGACCCTCCTAGTGACGAGAACACGAGGCCTGGATGGCTTCAGGATACTTTGAGAGATGCGGAGAAGCATGCGACACCCAGGGGCATTTTCAGGGAGAGAACTCAGAAAACCTCCGCATAGGTTTTCGAGCTATGTGACGCTTATGAGTAGCATAATTGATTCCGAGCCTTCTAGTTTTGAGGAGGCAGTAGGCCAACAGGTTTGGAAGGATGCTATGATGGAGGAGTATCAGTCCATCGTGAAGAATGATGTGTGGGACATAGTTCCAAGACCAGAGGGGAAGTCTGTGGTGACTTCCAAGTGGATCTATAAGATCAAGCATGCAACAAATGACAACTTCAAGAAGTACAAGGCGAGGTTTGTGGCGAGAGGGTTCTCCCAGAAAGAGGGAGTGGACTATGAGGAGACTTTTGCTCGAGTCGCCAGTTATACTTCTATCAGGATTGTTATTTCTCTTGCTTCAATTATGGGGTGGAGGATACATCAGATGGATGTGAAGACAACATTCCTCAATGGTGTGATTGAGGAGGAGGTGTACATTGAGCAACCTCAGGCCTTTGAGGTACGTGGGAGGGAGTCCCATGTTTGTAGGTTGAAGAAAGCTTTGTATGGACTCAAGTAGGCACCCAGGGCATGGTACTTAAGGATCGACAGGTATTTGCAGAGCATGGGATTCACCAAGAGCTAAGCGGATACCAACCTATATGCCATACGGGTTGGTGATGATCCTCTTATATTGGTGTTGTATGTTGATGATTTGTTCCTCACGGGAGCAAAGAAGCTCATTGCCATTTGCAAGAGGGATTTGGCTTCGGAGTTCGAGATGAAGGATATTGGATTGATCCATTATTTCTTGGGATTGGAGGTGTGGCAGTAGCTGGGCGAGATCTTCCTCGAACATGGGAAGTATGCAGTTGAGATACTGAGGACGTTGGGGATGATGGACTGTAAGTCCATGACTACACCTATGATCACCGATCTGAAGAAGTTGGGGGCTTCGAATTTAGACTTGGTGGATCCCACGATGTACATGCAGTTGATAGGTTTGTTGATGTATTTGATCAGCACCGGGCTAGATATTTGCTTTGCTGTCAGCATCTTGAGCCAATTCATGGTTGAGCCGAGGCAGGTGCATTGGGTAGCAACGAAGCATGTGCTCAAGTACCTTCGAGGTACAGTTGGATTTGGTCTGAGATATGTTGGGGGTGATGGAGTGAGGCTGTATGGATATTCAAACTCAGATTGGGCAGGTAGTGCAGTTGACCAGAAGAGCACTTCTAGTGGTTGTTTCAACCGGGATCAATAATAGTTTCTTGGTTTAGCAGGAAGCAGACTTCCGTGGCACTCTGTTCAACAGAGGCAGAGTATATGGCAGCTAGTTTGGCGAGTTGCGAGGCTATTTGGATTCGCAAGCTTCTTGTAGGGTTATCGGGTCAGGTGTTGGAGCTTACCGTGATTTACTGCGATAATCAAAGTTGTGTCAAACTCTTAGAGAATCCAGTGTTTCATGACAGGTTGAAACACATTGAGATAAGATACCACTTCATCAGAGACAGGGTGCAGAAGGGAGTTGTGAAGCTCCTGTACATTTCAACAGATGAGCAAATTGCAAATATTCTCACCAAACCCCTAGTGAAGGGGAAGTTTGTCTACTTTAGAGACGAGCTAGGAGTGGTGGAGAATACCTCCCTCACTAAGAGGGAGTGTTGTTGTTTTTGTAACGTCGGGGAGGTATTCTCACATTGGCGTTGGTGTTGGGCATGTGGGAATTTTTGTTGGCACTCACAATGCATTTTTTATTTTGTGAAAACCTCTTTTATGTAGAGCTAGGGCTTGGAATTGTTATTGTTGGGGCTTGGCACCCACTTGGAGGAATAAACAATTCTAATTTAATGTTGAGTTTAGAAGGGGCTCCTAAACTCACTTTTAGACTCATATAAAAGGAGAGGCAATGTGAGGAGACACCACACATTTTATTTTGTCATCATGGTGTTGGCATGAGTGAGTGAGGACTCTTGCCAAGGAGATTGGGGAGGAAATTTCAGCAAGGAGAATATTCACTTTGGCAAATCTGATCTAGGGTTTTCTGGTCTTTCTTTCTAATTTTTCTAGTCAAGGAGGAGCTACACGTGTGAGAGAGAGGAGGAAGAGGCTACACGTGTGAGATCCATATGATGCATTTATTGCAGGCCATATTACACGTGCAGATTTTACAACGATAGGTTAACGCTAGGACAGTTGCACGTGCGGGTCGTACAGCCATAGGTCGCACGTGCGAACTGTAGGTTTGACTCAGTTGTACAACCATGACGTCATCCATATACAATTGTGACGTCAACAGGGTACAACAAATTTGTAAGTTGGAATTTTTCTAGAATTTTTGCTGAAGTTGAAATTTTTGCTTAGAGGACTGTTTTTGTCCTCGGGATCGTCAATTTGAAAATTTTACTTGATGAAAATTTGTGTCTCTTGTGCAGGGATGATTTTTCTCTGATCTTTGTGCTTCCGCTACAATTTTTTGTCATAATTTCAGTGTTAAATTATTCAGTGATAACAACCCTAGTTTACTGTTTGAGGTCACTTGGAAGTAATTTTCGGATCTAAAATTGAATATATTTAATGCTTAGAAATTGATAGGTTGGAGGGGGTTCAAACACTACTTCTTAGGCGTATCATCCGCTGCAAGTGAACGGTTCCGCAACCCATTATTTAGGCAGAGTTCGGTGTCCACACATTTCGCCTCGAGGTCATTTTCCGCTTGGTCTCTTTCCTCAGTAGAGTTAGATATTTCAGAGACTCTACCATCGGGAGAGAGTGGGAGTTAGATATTTCAGAGAGTCTACCATCGGGAGAGAGTGGTACCCCTACCTCACTCTTTGCTCCTCAGAGGCTCTTGCTTTGGATCCTCCCTGAAGCCGTGCATGTGGTTGGTTCTGAGAGGCGTCTCGGCTTCTCCAGTCGATGACTATATCCCCAGAGTGCCTTCCCTCGTTCAATTTCCCCCTTGATACACCGTGCCATCTCTTTTCGATTAGATAGGTACTGAATTAGGCTATCGGATAGGACATCTACAAACTGTACATTCAGGTCACTTGGACCTCGCCTTCAATGAGCCTAGGCTCAAAGATGACCTTCTATCNTATGGAGTTGCGGAATGACATCATTGTCCGCTCCCTTTATACACGCAGGCATTGGATGCACTCACTCAAGATCCCTTTGGGTAAGCTTCGGGTCGGATCTCATCGAATCGAGATTGAGACAGACCACCATATACCATGGTATGATAGGATTTGCTAGATGTGCCACCTACAAGAGCTAGAGATAGATATGCACCTCATCTTTAGGTGCCCCATATACTATGAGATCAGAGGATGCTACCATTGCCTCTATAGGGACTCAGGGGGCTCACTCTCTACTTTCATCTGGTACCAGGACCAGAGATGCCTATCCCTCTTCATCAGGGAGATCTTCAGCCACAGATCTTAGTTCCTGCACACCACGCCTTGCCTTGGGATGACCAGGATGATCACCTCATACTTTCATGCTGACCCATCAGATCGAAGCAACAAGTGGCGGGCAGAGTGCCAAAGTGCACTAGACAGTGGATTAGTTAGACCTTGAGTCTCTCCTCAGCCTCCCCCTCGGGGAGACAGATCGTTATCATCGAGACCGGTTCGGAGGTGCCGAACTGTACATCAGCCCATACTTCCTCAGAGAGTTAGAGGGATTAGCTCCAAACGGATCCAGAGCAGGGTGCTTCTCGTCTGTTAGACCACCTCCCAGATTCAAATGAGCTACCAAGGATCTATCCAGAGTTTCTTTCTTTCGGCCTTGGATGCTAGGAGTATCCCCTGCTCCTACATCCCCCTAGGATCATACATCTAGACCCCTTGATAATTTTTGAGGACTTCGATAGCAAGCCAGTGCCTAGCTCGCCCCCCTTGCCCTCGGCCGGAGACCTTGACAACCTCATCGTCAGTCCTCTCTCTCTCTCTCTTGACAGACTTTTGAGTTGGACATACTCACTTATATTTTGGATCACCGTACCTTTGTCACGGTTATATACTTTCTGAGGCTACACTATTTCAGGTTTCTTTCTTTATGTTATTTTCAGCATTATCTAGGAGTTGCGATTGCACTCCCACGTTGTATGCATACTTGTTGTAGTTTTCAGTCCCATTGACCTACTTTTGTGGTAATTTGTTGGATATCAATAAAATTATCTTATCTTATCTGTTATTAGATCCCCAATCCAATGAAAGTTGAAACTTATCTGTCGCTATAGTTGCTTAAGTGTATGCACTTCTTTGGTTATCTTGTACTCAATCTGTATGTTGTTTTAAGATGGTCTATCCACTTATGATTTACTTCATAGTGGTCCTGGTGATTTGGGGCACTCTTCAAATCACCCTGCCCGAAAGGATTGAATAAAGTCACTCAAAAGAGGGGGAAGGGTGAATGATAATAATCTGTTAGAATGAGTTTATTTGATGAGATTGTCTGTTACAAGTAGTTTATTGTATATTTAGAAGTCTTGGCCGCTGATATAGGGGTTTTTGTCATTAGAAGTCCCGTTTCAGTAAAATAATCTTTTACTAGTACATTGTCATCTCTTTAAAAGTTTTTCTTTACAATCTAGCATTTTTGTTATTAGATCCTCAATTTAATGAAATTAATCTGTTCCAACTTCCTAGAAGTTGCTTCAGTGCATGCTCTTCTTCGCTTAACTTGTACTTAATGCAGTTGTTGTTCTACACTGGCAATCACAGGAGTTTGTGTTATTGTCTTAATGGTGTAAGAGGCAAATGAGCTGTTTAAACTTTAAAGTCTATAGGTTATATTATAGGATGTCCCAAGGATGAATTTTTTATTTCCAATGAAAAAAATGTATGTTTGCTATTTTTGAATATACATTGCTAAGTGCCTTTTCAGCACTGCCGAGGATAAAGCCTCGCTTCTCCTTCTGATCCAAGACACTGGACTCAGCTAAACAGGCTGAAAGGGACTACATTATACAGTCATCCTCAAAATTTTGGCTTTAAAAAGCCAATTCAAAAATTACATCAAAAGGGCTATACAGCCCTGCTCCACACAATCAGACTTCTACATTTGAACAGAAATTTCCAATTCTTCTGATTTTCAATACAGTGAAATAACCATTTCTGGATGCAAGTCTAAACGTTCTACCTTTTGGTTGTTTTCTGGCAACTTTTTCTGTTTGATTTTGCCCGAAATCCGGTGATGAATGGTTGGATCTGCAGATTTGAGTGGCTAAGTTTGTACAATCCGAGTGCCCTAAGGGTTTTTCATCACGCTGAATCCATTTATGCATTCAGAAATGCAATTTAAACAACAGAAAATAGAGATTTTGTCCAAATTTACATCACCGGATTCTGGCCAAAAAACCCAAAAGGTAGAACGTTTAGCCAACGCCTTTCTGGATGGGACATTCCATTTCCAGATTCAGCTGTTACCAACAGACTCTTCTGACGAGATAAAGCTTCTTTAGAAAGTCTATCTGCATGTTCATTTAATTCTCTATATAGTATAGACATGCTGGAATGAGAGATGCACGAACAGATTTCTTACCTCTTTGAATTTGCCCATGAATGGCTGTAGCAGAAGGTTTTCCAGTGTGCTTTTACCCATTGCCCATTCAAGAATGAGTTTTGAGTCCCCCAGAATTTGAATGCTGGAAATACCTTTCCCAGAAGCTATTTTTAACAATATCCACAGAGCACACAATTCTGCCTTATTATTTGATCTCTGCCCAAAAGTTACTTTGAATTCAATAAAATGATTGTCTGCCATATATAGAGCCCCTCCAGATCCTCAGATGCCTGGGGATCCTTGGCAAGCTCTGTCAAAGTATCCCCAAGCTTTGCTCTTATCTATTTCTGGAGGTACCAGAATTCTACGATTCGTTTCTTTTGGAGCCTTCCAAATTCCTTCATATGCAAATCTCACACTATGGTTGACCTGTAGTGGAAAAATCTCTTTGCTTTGAAATATCATGTCATTTTTAGCTATCCATGATGCCCATGAAATTGTGCAGGGTAGAGCTTTATGCTCTGCTACTGTTTTGTCATTGTACCATCCTTTAAAACAATCATAAATGCTTTCCCCTGCCCACTTTCCTTTTCCTTTTGTCAGATTTAATGCTTCAAGCCATACTTCTTTTGTAAAAGGACAATACACTAACAGATGATCTCTGGTTTCCTCATTGTGTTTACATAGGATGCACCTACCTGGACCATGCCAGGTCCTCTTATTGCAATTGTCCCGACTGAGGACCTTATTAGATAAGGCCAACCAGAAAAATATTCTTGTTTTTAATGAGCATCTCAGCTTCCAAATTGACTTCCACCACCACCTTTGTTGTCCTTCCCCTTCTTTGCCCATCTTCACTTCATATCCCAATCTAGCTGTGTAATTTCTTAAGCTTTTGTTCTTTGACCAAATGATCACATCGTTGTCATCTTTTAATCTCACAGCACTGTGTTTCAGAGTGATTATGTACTGATGCCATTACTCTGCTATCTCCCCCTGTAGATCTAACAATGTCGCTGTCTTCCATCCCTGGTTCCATATGTTATTGTTCCTTGTATTAGCAACATCTGCTAGACTATGAATCTCAAGATTATTTATAGTATTTTTTAAAGGTTCTGAAAGTCTGTATATACCTGTGCATTCCAACCAAGGATCTTCCCCTAACCTTACTCTGTTTCCTCTTCCTATTTTCCACACCAACCATTTCCCTAGCAGTGGAAAAGCTTTTACCAAAGCTTTCCAGATCACTGAAGCTCCTCCAAAAGCCTTCTCTTCTTTCCTAATCCAGTCCTCTAAAGTTCCAAGAGCTACATATTTTGCTGCCATTATCTCTCCCCACAGGCCTTCAATTTGCATCAGTTTCCATAGAATTTTAGCTTCCAGAGATTGCCCAAATAGATGTATGTTCTTCAATCCCCATCTTTTGGCTTTTCTAGTCTTTACCATTTCACCAAAGGGATTCCTTCCCTCTCTCTCTAGCCTGTCCACAGAAAGCTAAAGCACTTTTTTCTAATCTTTTCCATTTTTCCTTTCGGGATGTAGGTTAAAGATTACCAATATACCGGAATCCCCTCCAAAACAGATTTCACTAAGGTCAATCTGCCCCCTTTGGATAACCATCTATACCACAAATTAGTCACCCTCTTTTCAATTTTTTCATAGAGCCAGTACCAATCCTTATATCTATAGTCATTTGGTTTTAAAAAGAACCCAAGATATTTAAGCCCATTTTAAAAAGGCACAGAAGTAAAGGGAAGTATATCAGTGCATTGTTTTTCTAGATCTTCCTCAATTCCATTATATAAAATGGAGGACTTAAAAACATTCACCTCCATTACTGTGGCTTCACAATGTAGATTTAGGATTTCCCTGTACTTTGCAGCTTCTATTTCAGTTCCAACTCCAAATAGGATGACATCATTTACAAATAACAAATGAGACAAGGAGAGGCCATTCCCCATTTTTCTGCCCTTGAAAGACCCTTCTCTTTTGATGGATTCTACCATCCTACTTAACCCTTCAGCAACCAGTAAAAAAATAAATGGGGAAAATGGGCAGTCTTGTCTGAGCTCCTTGTTACCCCTCATTTTGCATAGGGGCTGTACTAGTGAATTTCTTCACTACCCTAGTGATTTTCATCACAAAGAGCTTTGGATAGTTGGGGAATTCACTTGGTTCCATGGATTGTTGATGACATGGATGATTATGTGCTAGAGGTTTTGATGATGTATTGATTGATCATATGATGTTTTAGTCTCCACATGTTACTAGATGGTTGTACATGAGGATGTATAGTTCCCTTGGTGGAGTGCCCTAGCATTTTGGGCATTGCATTGGATTCATCATGATATTTGGCATTTTCACAGTTCCCAAAGCAGTTCACAACTCTCAAGACATTTTCACAACTCTCAAGGCAGTTTCACAACTCTCGAGGCACTGGTCGCAACGCCCTAGGTATTTTGGGGCTATTCTTCATGTACTAGGACCTCTCATGACATGCCATGTCATAGATCTTGGAACTCTCAACCTCTTCACACATTTGGAGGCACATATCACATGGTTTGATGGGATGTCCACCTTGAAGGATGCATTACTTAGCTATTGGGGCTTCAATTTCGCGCGTGTGGACCTTCTTGGGATTTCCTCGACTTGAGGAGGTGGCTAGCATGATATGACGAGGAGGTTACAATCGGAGACCTCACATATGACTGTTGGAGCTAATTTTAGGGGGGACATCCCTTCTTTTCATGGAGATGGTTGAGTGTTATTCATATTCCACATGTTCAAGCCTTGCATCATGGATCCACTTGTTTGATTTGAGGATAACGTCCATTTTGGATGTTACTTTGCACATTTTATCATGCTTGTTGATGGGATGTCTCATCTTGGAGAAGATCCAGGGGGTTCCAAACCCTAGATCTAGGGTTCATTGCACATTTTGAAGGTGACCTAGCTTCAGGACAATTATCTTTTGACAAAGTGCCCAGAGTTCCGCTAGATCAATGCCATTAGAAGCAGAATGGCCTCGCGATTTCCAAAATGTGGTCATAATAGAAAGTCGAGAAAAAATTGACACAATTATAATGCTTTTAAAATTTGTCGCAGGAAAATTTTCGCCCCAATTTTGGCCACTTATTGGAGGAACGCCCCACATCTTTTGCTTGAGCATTTTGCTTATTTGGGGATTTCATTGTTGATATGTGCCCATGGTGAAGAGTGCCCTAGCTCTTGAAGCCACATGGTGTGTGTTTTTATGCATCTATTGGGGGCCGTCCACCCTTGGAGAGCCACACATCCACTTTGGAGGAGATTTTAGAGGTTTTCATTGCCTACTTCGAGGAGTTGGTTGTGGATCTATCCACTTGGAGGCCTTTGGAGGCTAGATGTTGCACCTTTGACTCATCTTCTTTCTTCTTTGATGGAGACGTCTCACTCTCTTGGGTCTATTTTGGTTGGAGTATTGTACATGTGGCTTGACCACCTCATTATTTTATGTATTGTAGATTAGTTAGTTGGAGGAAATAATTCTTTACTCCTCCA